>CAKNWT010316400.1:0-12430 GCA_932066315.1 Andricus coriarius
AAACATGTATTTTTTATTTTTAGATCATATTTGGGGCCCTGGGGTTTAGAGGGAGTTGAAAATGAAAGTTGTTAACATGGTTTTATTACATAAAGATTCCCCTTCAATCCTCACAAAATCGGGCAAGTTTCGATCAAACGCTGAAGTATCAGTCCAATATTTAAAAAATTCCAAAATTTCCCACATTAAGCGTATGGGACTTCCAAGTCCCCGATGACACGTGTTAATATCAGAATTTCGAAAAAAAAATTCGGATTTTTTTTCTCCGGAAAGGGAAACTTTTGGGGGGATGTCTTACCCTCTACACTCTAAAAACAGACTATTAACTGTCAAACGATTCCCTTCACTGTTAAAGGATTTTCCTTTCAAAATTGGCATGAGAGGAAATCCTTTCACAGTTAAAGGATTTCCCTTTCAAATGCTATCCTTTGACTGTGAAAGGATTTCCTTTGATCTTGAAGTGAAGTCTATTGCCGGACCAAAGAAAGAATAATTTGTACGTCAAAAGAAAACTTACTGTTTGATATTAGGAGAGGTTATGCAGATCAAAAATTGTTTTTCAAGTACACGTACCTTCCAAAGTTTTCGTGTCACGACTTCGGATTGCTAATTTTTTTAATAAATCCATTTTCTACATTATTTCGCATGTTTTTTACTTAATATATCAATTAATAAATAAATCGTGTGCTAAACGATATTCACTCATGCGCAGGCGCACTTTCTCCGCTAGCCAAACAAATTAAATCGTCTTAATTTCAAAGGACGCATTATGAAAGGAACGTAATTTTACTGTTAATAGACTCGAAAAACGTTTTTTGGATCACCATAATACATATAGATTAAGTGAACATTTATGAAAATATTAAACTCAAATATTATTATTAAGATGAATATTAAATAATATTAAGAATAATTTTTCAATATCAATTTTGAAATGTTTATGTTTAAATGTTTTGAATGCTTTCAAATTTGAGCAAATTGTCTTATTCTAATTAATAATGAGTGATTACATTTAATAATACGTGAAATTATTTCTACAGATTTTTTTAACCTTTGACTTTTTCAATTTAAATGTATGGTTTTCTCACAGAGAAAGCTTTCTAGTGATAAGAAATGTCGAATTTTATATTTAGTCTTACAGTGGCATAGTTTGTGCGCCAACACAATACTTTTTAAATAATAAATCACAAGACGTAGATGGGGTGAAACTAAAAGGTTACAAAATTTAAAGCAACTATAGTCCCAGAACGTAGCAGAAATTATAAATAATAAATTTGTAAATAATATTAATTTTGATTGCGCAGTTTTAGAAATAAACCCCGTTTGATTTTTGATTTTGTCTATTTTTTAAAAATCATAATTCAGAATTTCGGTATCCCTTGAAACCGATATAAGCTGGTAATTGAAGTTCGCAGTGATCGCGGTGATAGCCAGTATGATCTGCTTATCAGCTGCTCATTTTTTCACTGTGCGCGTGCGCGAAAACGAATTCACATCCGAGACGATAAGGGAAGCAAGAGATTGCGTGTGGGACAACCAGATATTGCTAGGGACTGCGCGAAAGACTGCGAGAGAATCGAAGAGAATGTAGTCTAGATTGTGTCGTCTCGCAGTCGTATGAAATCTTGGCGAATATCCCCTCGTATCTTGTAAGCGGAGAACAAAGAAAAGTAATTTTTTCACTTGTTTAACACTTGCATAATATATATTTTGGGTGAAATAATATGTATCTCCCTTATTCGTTTGGTCAATGTTATAAAAAAGAAAAAAAGATTACTAAATTTTAAAACAATTCAATAAATATTCGCAAAGATCTTACGCGAAGAATAAATATTATGAAATGAGACGTTTGCTAGGTTATTAATTCAGTTTTTTTCAAGGACTAGGATCTTGAATATTAAAAATGTAAATCTCGTGAAACGAGGAAACATAAAAGAAAAGGAAAAGAAAGACAGAATCAAAATCTTGCAAAAAAGGCTAGTTTAAGAAAATAAAGGGTAAACTTTTACGTATCTAATAATTTTCCATTTTGAAAACCTATTTTAATCTGTGTGACATACAATCAAATCTGCGATTTTTATTATTTTACAAAAGTATGACTGAATTATAATATTTGTGAATTCCTGCCCTTCACTTCCATCTTTATCCAGCTTTGTTTCTTCTGTAGGGAAAATTTAAATAATCCTTCTGTCCTTTCCTCCGATGCACACTACACCTATCCGAAACTTGTGTGTTATATACATTACAATAAAGTCGTAAGACCTATAATTAATAATAAAAATTAAAATTATTCAGAGATTTCCCCACATTCATCACTGCGAATTTGGACAATGCTGGCATAATTTGTACTCAAATTTTAATATATTTCGAATGTGATCTGCATAATATAGGCTTAGTGATATTTATGTTGATATTGCGCATATTTTATATTTTAAAATGCAGAAGTCACGACAGGTGCTTAATCAGAATCGGACACGAACACCAACTCTTCTACCGTTATATTTCTGCATGGTAGAGTGCACTTTTTGAAGGATTCACGAAAAGCTCGAAAGCATGAGCATCGCATTTATAATAATTAAATTCGTGCATACGCAATGGTTTGGCACAGGTAAATAGCGTATTATTATTTACGTACTTTGTTTGCGAAAATTACGTATTCGGTTGTCGCGATTATTACGTTTCAGTTAGCGGATCTGTTATTTCAACGTTTTTGTCGCGCAGGATGTAGGTAGGTGGCTGGATGCGCCCGGGCTTGGCTTCGAAATATTATTAATGCTGCAGCGAGCGGCGAGCAACAAACAAAAATAATTAATATTTATCGTTCACGATTTCCGCGCCCGCGAATATCGAGAACGCGATACTGCACCCACCACCCATATATTCTATACACGGTGTTTCACGTGATTCGGTCAGCAATCAAACAAATTCAGTTGCAAGTGTTTTCACAACTTTTCAAACAATTTATCTTCATTTTGCACGGACAAAAATTTCCTAATTTGGCAAAATACAGCAAACTTTTATGTACTAATTATAGAAATATCAGTCACCATAAAACGGTCGGTCTGTAAATTACGCTTCAGAAAATTATCTGTCAAGCTAATATTTGGATTGAAATTATAATTCTGTTAAATTGACTGATATTTCAATTAATTTCACAATCTTGAGATGACCATTCAATTATTGTCAATTTAAAAATAATTCGATTTGACTAAGTCTTTAATTATCCCGAAACAAGACGTAGCCAAGGCATAGCTAACACGTTTTTCTAAGTCTCGCCCATGGCCACCAGCGAGGCTTTATTTTTCGTCTTGAAGTTGAACTCAAGCCATAGACAACAAAAGGCTTCCAAGACATCCGAGTATTTATTATAATAAATGTTATTTATCTTTATGGTATTTATTTATTACATATTAATAAGTTTGTATACCTGCAATTATTATATTCTTTAGATAGAAAATCTAGAAATGTTGTCTATTTTTCCTTATCACAACAGTTCACTAGATACTTGTAGAAAATTACAGTTTTAATCTTTTCATAAATAATTTTTTATGCTTTTAGATCTTGAGACTGACAGGTTCCAATTTTAAATTAGCATATAATTTATTAGGAAATTAACAGTCTATCAGTTGTAAAACTTTAATCCGCAGCAGATTTCAACTGTTTGGTCCCAACCTAGCTACCTTATTCCTGGAAATAGTAGACCCTGCCGGTGGAGTATATAGTTTATATAGGTATAATAATAAATAGTATATTTATCAAGACTTACACTTCTTGTCTTAAGAAAAATCTTCCTCGACTTGTCCTAAGGTTCAGAATAAAACTTCTAGCCTTTATATAAGTCTTTTCAATCCTTTTCAATCTTTGAAATCCTTTGAAATATTTTGAAATACTCCGATAATAATCCTCAAAACCTTTTGAAATACATTTGGGTCTCTAGAAATCTGTTGAAACCCCTACAAATCTTTAAAAATCACCAATGACCATTAGAATTTTGGTAATATCCTATGAAATTTTGAAAATTTTGACAGACATTAAAAACTTTTGCAAAATCCTTAAAATCTCTCTGAATTCCTTGAAGTCTTCTAAAATTGGTTAAATCCAAAAAATCCTGTGAAATCCTTTAAAATCCTTTTATTGGTCATAAAATCTCGAAAGATTCTTGGAAATACCTTGAGATGTTAAAAATTTATTTGCTATCCTTTTCGAAGTGGTGTGAAAACTCCTGAAATATTATGAAATGCTTCGAATTTCCTAAAAAATATTTTAAAATACTTTGCAATTCCTAAAAATTATAAGAAATCCATTAAAACCTTGAAAAATGTTGTGATATGTTCTGAAATATTTTTAAGCCCAACCCATTAAAAGCTCTTAAAATCTTTTAAAATATCTTGAAATATTCTCATATCAATTAAAATTCCTCTTTACAGTCTCTAAAAATTATTTGAAATCGATTAAAATCCTTTCAAATCCTTTGAAATCTCATAATCGCTAGAGAGATTGATCAGCAGCCTGGGTCGGAGCAGTCTTGCAGAAAAAACGTGTCATTTAAATAAATAACACGAGAATTCTAGATCAATCTAAAATATTTATAGACTACACCTATACCTATCTACCCTATACCTATATACCCATTCACACACTACTACTTCCCAATCGAGCAATTAACGCCTACCCCGAAAGTGAAATGAGTTAATGGTATAATAATAATAATAATAACATCGTGATCACAAATTAAATGAGCAGTTGTGAACAAATTGAAAGTTAGCAGTGGATTTCAGTTTAAAATTTTAAATGTACAAATGGAGCAATTTTAAGTCCTTGGAAAACCAAATTATGTTTTCAACAACGAGTTTGAGATTTTCGAGAAATTTTGTTGCCACACTTTTTTAGATAGATTGTACGTAACAGGATCAATTTTAAAATATTTTTACATTCTCATCAGAGAACGTACATTTGTGTACAATTTGATCCCCTCCGTTTTTGTCAAATGTCCACGTTTTGAGTTATTATGAACCGAAAAAACAGATTTTCGCGGATGTGTCTTTCTGCCTGCATGTTTGTATGAATGCGTAGATGTGGGTATGTATGCATGTGTGTGTGACTCAAAAAGACAAATAATTTATCCCAATGACTTTTTTTGATAAAAAAAAAATTACTGGAGTTATAGCATTTACAAAATTCAAACAACAAAAACCGAAAATGAACATTTTAAGACAAACGACGCGCCATATGTAAAAAAGTCAACAGAAGAAAAGTATTTATTTTTGAACATCATACAATATTGTTACAAGACTTTTTTAATTTTCTTGGAATATCGAAAATTCACATTTTTATCGCACAAAAAACAATGAAAAATCTAAAATTCTATTTTGCGGTCAAACTATTTAAGATACGAAAAAAAAATAATCAATGAAAATTGTGCACTCAAAAAAGATCTACAAATTTGTTATCAATCACTTTTTGATGGGACGCTTAGTTTTTGTTTCATTTGTAAAAAACTGATTTATGAATCAAATAAATTACATTTTTGGACATAACTTTAATCTAAAATGGTCTGTACACAAATGTGGGGGGAATATAAAGGCCGAGGGCGTAGCACGAGTTAAATACAGTATCGAGCGCGAAGCGCGAAAACCAACAGTCGCGCGCCCTCGGCGCGCTCAAACTTGCGAGCCGTGTGCGCAGGCCCTATGAGAATGTGCCCGCGAAGCGGGCAGATTTAAAAAAATTTAATTACAGTTTTGGGGTTTTATTGTTATTTTGGAAAATTTGAAAGTAATTAACTCGTTTGGAAAGTAGCATGGACGTTTATACTCTAAATCAGTTTGTTTTTGTACATGTTTTATATGTTGAATCTACCTATTTGATATGTTGAATGTACATTTTTTTAAGTCTATGTTACTTAAAATACTACTTCTTTATCACGCAGGTTTAAAATAAATCGTACAGGAATATCATGATCTTTTATTAAATAGTAGGATTCTCTATAAAATTACCTCGGTTATCCATAAATTTGTACAGTTTATTTCAATTATGGATATACATACAATAATACAAATATTGATAACAAAAGTCTCTCCGTGTGTACTTGGTATGCTGTGGCCCTAGAACCATTGAGTGCTATCTCACCTTTTTACCAAGATTAGCTAATACTATACCAAAAAGTAGTTTAACGCGATCTCTTCATTGTCGCAATGATAAGGGATTTATGCTGCCAGCGCTGTAAACACTTGGACCTATTTTTATTACATAACAATTAAAGAGAAAATAAACTTTATACTCATCTTACAGAGCCTTAATTATCCAGTCATTAGTTACCAGACAAACCCTAATAAATTTCTTATAACGCTTCTTATAAAGTTCAAAGTTTCTAAGTTTTGCCTGTGAAACTAAGTTTAAAAAATATTATTTAACAAAAAATAGCCGACATTTGTGAACACCCTATGATCCATTTACGTCGCTGATTCACGCTAATTTTCCAAGCGTCAAAAATTTCGAGCTGGCGTTAATTCGATATTCTAGATATGCGGTTCTGTAATTTATTTAGCGATCGGTGCATGCTTGTTTTTTCAGTATTGGTAATTCCTTTATCGTTTATTACTTCTCTGGTATTGAAATATTTAATTCTGTATTATTTATCATGACGTACAAAATGAAAACCTCAGATTTTTGGAAAATTTCCAGAAAATTGAACCAGTATTTTATTTGACGATATGATGTATGCACGGACTTGAATTGCAAATGTAAAACCAGAGCTTCATTCGTTGATTAATATCAAATGTGTAAACGATTTTATTCCATCAGTTTGATTCGAAATTCAAATCACAAATTGCAAAGTGCTGGAAATGGGATCTCACGGTATTAAAATGGAACATGTAACAACGCCGATCAATACTTTATAATTGCGAGTAATTTTATATCGTATGATTTCAACTCACAATCAAAGTTTTTGTAGTTTCATTTTTCTATCATATATAATGGATTATTATATACTAAAACCATTATCCGCGCGCTGCATAGCGCGTTTAAAGTTGCGTTGATGATTAATAATAAAAATGAAAAAACAGAGTCGCTTTGAGTTCAATTTCTAATTGCACAATTTTAATGGCATGTATTAAGTTTAAAACTTTCAATTAGCTACAATTAAAAATTAAAAATAATTAAATGTGTAATTTCTGTTTTTATACATATATATCAGACGGTCACGTGAACAATTCTTTTAAGCGAACTTAGTTATAAACAAATAGTGGAATAAATTTTCTGTACCAGACAGATGTACGTTTTTTTTCTTTACGTTAGTCTGGTATGGAGAGTTCAATTTTTAACGTTAGTAGTTTCAAAGTTTCTATCTGATGCTATTGAACATTCAAAGTTTTCGATATTAAATGATTCTATCATTAAGGGATTTCATTCAAAATTATTGTACGTTGTGAAGACATTTTGAAAACGCATCACTTTTGAAATTACAATTAAAAAAATTCTAACGCCAAGAACTTTTAATTGTGAATTATACAATTTTAAATCGTTTATATTTTAAAATACTCTCTACGTTTGGAGGGCCGTGAAATTAAAATTATTTGTTTCAGAATGATTTAAAAATTAAAAAATTATTATATATTTTAAATTTATCAAGTCTGAATGTTTTAAGGACACATGGTATTTTATGGCATCACAAATTACCAACCGTCCCAAGTATTTTTTCTCCGCCTTCTTCTTTATAAACTAAAAGAGATATCTCGATAATTTTTACAGATTTTTAAATTTAGAATTATTGCACTTATTTTCATTTATTTTAATGTTTTTTTTTGTTTTTATATTTTTCTCTCAGATTAAGAGGGTTACAGCATAATATGATGGAAGCATTTTTGTTGAAATCTGATTTTATTTTTATTTTTATTTTTATTTTGTGTGTAATATTATTACATATTTTTGAGGAGTAAAAATTTGTCCACTACCATAATTCGAAGTTGATGCAAGGATAGAAAAGCATCTTTCGTTCGCGACGAATTGATTGACCTATAGTAATAATAAATTTTCTTGAAGAGTGAGAAAGTTATAATCATCTATAAGCTTATGAAATTGCATTTAAACTATAAATCTTTAAATTATTATAATTTAAAGCTAATATAAAAAAAAATTTTGTGCCGAGCCAAATTTGATTGACAAAGTTAAAATTTACCAATTTCTTTAACTAACTTTTACAACTTTTATTTTTCAAGGTTGAACCATAAACAAAAAATGAATGAAATCAAGACAAACAAATTAACCTATAATATAGCTGCATTTTATTGAAGATTTAAAAAATGGCTGATTTACCAAGTGAATCACATGAAAAACTTGGATCATTATCGTAATTCAATGTAAGCTGTCTATCAATATCAAGAGATTACTTAACTTACTGATAAACACAGTTGAAACAAATTTTATTCTGAGATTAGAAACGTTTCACACTTATGGCATGAATATACACATTTGTCTTCATGACGTTCAACTAGCTGTGTATTATTTGATGTGGGATATTTCATCATTAACATTAATGTCAAACGCTCAACAAATGCAGCCATAGGTTTATTGTGTTTAAATAACGCTATAAATTATAATCTGATATAAAATGTTTGATAATTTTAATTAATTTAATTCATAGAAGAAATTCCTGCACATGATTTTATAAAATGCATCCGAATTAAAACTATCGCATGAAGATATGTGTACTTAAATAAAGAACGATGTTAGAATAAGGAAACATAGATTCAGGAAAATTTAAAATCCCAAGATTAATAGAAAAAACCAATCCTAAGGAAAGTATTTTTCAACCAGAAGGGAATCCTAATTCTGGCAAAAAAAAATCAAAATCCTAAAAGAGGAAGTAAAGAAAAATTTAATGAAGAACGTACTTTAAAAAAATTAATATAAATTAAATTTAAAAAAGTGATCACATTTTGAAACTCTTTAATATTGAATCTGATTGGATTTTAATGTTTTTATTAAAAATTTTGTAATTACATTCTTATCAATATAATTCATCACATAACTTTTTTAATTGAACGATCCTTGAGATATAAACACATTTTTTACTTCATACTTTTTTAAAACGAAAAATCATTAATGCTTTCTCTATATGAGCAAGCAAATTCTTTTACTATTTACACATAATGAAAAAGCAAAGTGCCCATAAAATGAGCACTATAAAATTATAAATCCAACCAAAGTGTTACCTCCGAGAATTAATTCACAGTTAGTTGCATTTTTTAAATTTCATTCGGTTTCTTATGGTTCTTATTATTATCACACTTTTAATATCTAACAGTTTTCAAATCAGTTCTGAATACCATTTTCAAATAATTTGTTGAGAATGCTTTCTAGTTTTTTATGTCTTTTTTGTATTGTTTACCTTGAAGGACGCATTTTGATGCTTTACCCATGTAACAAATGTATGGTGGATTGTATGAGGTGCTTATACCTGCATTACAAGGAGCAAATTATCATTCTCAATGCATCGCATGTCCAAGCACATTTTTACGTCTGTTGCAGGACACTTATAAGTACACTTGTGTATACTGAATCCCTCCATTGACTCGTTTTCTTGACCTTGAAACTAAGCATACAACGGGCACGAGCAGAAGATGCGAAAAAATTATTCGGTTTTTTTTATTATCACATGAAAAGTCAAATTATTTACTCTATAATTATTTTTGATATTTAAGAAGGCAATCATTAGTAATTGGAAACGTAATTTGTTCAAATTCAATTATCAGTTCAAATTGTCAAATTTCTATTTATTTTAAACCAAAGCATTATATATTTCTGTCCTAATCTAGACAAAAAATTTTGCATGAATATTCCGCTAATTCAAAAAAAACCCTTATACTTAATTCTTTTGGATATTCAATGACACGAGAATGACAAATGGATAAGGACCATAAATGAAATTTCACTAGAGCAACAAAAAAAGTTTTCTATGATAGGTTTTCAAATATAAAATTTCGATAAAATATTGAAGGTCTGAAAAACTTAAGGAAACATTTTTTGTACACTGTAAAAACATAGTATTATTTCAGGGCTAGATTCAGGTATTATAAGAAGACTCAGAAAAAAACAGTCTTGGGTAGTACTAAAATGATAACACTGCGTGTGAACCCAGATTCATTTGTTTTACATTGAAAATAACAGCATGAAGTTATTATTTCGCGCGTGTCAAATATGTGTAACATATGCATTTTTTAATATGCCAACATATGCATTTTTTAATATGCCAAAATTTTGGAAAATATTCGTATTGACATTTAAGAATTTATGAAGTAATACACATGGAGAGCTATGACTAATTAAATTGACCAATTGCTGTATATATCATTTCATACATTTCATATTATTTTATGTACTAGCAATCCCATGCCATGATATTAAGAATAGAAAATGATTATAGGGATAGGGACAGGAACAGAAAAGTGACAATACTGGTTAAAGAAAGCAAGGATAAAGTCAAAGTGAAAGAAGAGAAGAAAATAGAAAACGCTTTCTGAAGAAACAAGAAGTTATTTTATTGGCAATTGTGCAAGGACAGCAAGAAAGTAAGTAGTAGTACAGAGTTAGTCGACATTAAAAATAGCCAAGGTGAAATAGTATATGATATAGACGAGATTGTAGACGCTTTGAGAGACTATTCCAAGAAATTGTTGAGAGGTAAAGCTATGGAGCAGCTCAACTACAACATAAAAGACGATACGTCGGGAAACCCGGTTAAAAGAATTAGTGCCACTAAGATCAGGGATATAATTAGGAACTTAATGAATGGTAAAGCTGCTAGTGTAGATGGTATTTATGCTGAAATGCTTAAAAATGCGATTTGATTTTATGTATCGAGATGGGGGAAGTTTTAGATGACTGGAAAAAGGCGATTATCCTCCCAATATATTGAGCAAAGGGAGATAAGCGCAACTGCAATAATTACAGAGGTATCAGTTTACTAAGTATCGTATGCAAAATATATTCAAAAATATTTTGGAAAATCACAGAAAAAAGTTTGAGGGTAAATAACAAAGCTTTCTGTGCATTTGTTGACTTGGAAAAAGCGTTTGATAAAGTGAATAGCAGTAAGCTTTGGGATGTCCTGAAAGAGTACGACTCAATGGATGTCTTCTAAAACCAATAAAAAAATATGTATATGCAGGTAGCAAAGCTAGTGTGGGAGTAAAATGGCAACTGAGTGACTGATTCGAAATTAGGCAAGTTGTTAGAAGGATGCGGTATGTCCTCTTAGCTGTTTAATATATGCATGGATATAAGTGTCTAAGAATGGCCCTTCTCGACGAAGAAGGTGTGGATCTCGATACAGTGAAGGTGCGTGGTTTGGCTTTTACAGATGATAAGGCTGTTAATGTGAATAAAAAGAAACTTATGGTGTTTGAAGGAAAGGGTGAGAAAACAGTATGCAACATTTCCTTAGACGATGAGAGGATAGAAGTTGATAAGTATGTGTATCTTGGTATTCTATTTACTAATGACGGAATGATCGATGGAGAGATAGACAGGCGTTTAAATGAGGGTAGGAAAGTTATCGGTATGGCAGGAGCTATTGCCAGAATTAAACATATAACAAGTAAAGCCAAAATTGCCATATATACCAGGTGTATAAGCTTAAATCCGCTGTTTGTTAGGCACAAGAAAGTCGTTTTTTTTGCAGAAAATAAAATAAACTTTATTCAAAGTATTTTCCCTCGCTTGCTATACATTTTCCCCATCTCTCGGGCAATTTGTGTATACCACGCCAAAAAAAGTCTTTATCTTTCGATGCAAACCACTCGTCAAGCCATTTTCCGACGTCTTCGTACGAATCGAAGTGTTGTTCAGCGAGCGCGTGACCCATCGACAAAAACAGGTGATAATCAGAAGTCTGGTGAATAAGCGGGATGAGGTAGCACCTCCCAGTTGAGTGTTTTCAAGTAGTTTTGGACCACTTTTGACGTGTGCGATGGGGCGTTGTCGTGAAGAAAAATCAGCTTCTCATGTCTTTCTTCATAATCCGGCCTTTTTTCACGCAAAGCACGGCGCAATTTGATTAGTTGTTGGTGGTAGCGGTGAGCATCGACAGTTTCACCAGGTTTTAATAGCTCATAGTAGACGACACCCTGCTGATCCCACCAAACGCACAGCATCGTCTTGCGTCCAAAGCGATTAGGTCTTGAGAAAGAAGTTGATGGTTGTCCGGGATCGACCCACGATTTTCTTCGTTTCGGATTCTCAAAATAAATCCACTTTTCGTCTCCAGTCACCACACGATGCAGAAACGACTTTCTTTTGTGTCTAGCAAGCAAGATTTCACATGTGTTTTGGCGTCGCTCCATCTGCCTATCGTTCAATTCATGGGGTACCCATTTTCCCATTGTTTGGATCTTTCCCATGGCATGTAAACGCATGGAAATGGCCGGTT
>CAKNWT010316400.1:12830-22976 GCA_932066315.1 Andricus coriarius
ATACACCTGGTAATTCTATACTTGCATCCACTGTGCTGTACGGTAGTTGAGCAGACTGAATACTAGTATGAAGGACAGGGGCCTCAAAATGAACGTGTATGAAAAAAAAATGTTTTGAAGGAAACGGTTAGGAAACAGTATGCAACATTGCTTTAGACAATAAGAGGATAGAACAAGTTGATAGCGACGCGTATTAACAATGATAGGTAGGTTATCGGCAGGTAGGAGCCATTACCAGAAGTAAAAATATAGCAGTTAAGGCCAAAATTGCGATATATCACTCTATACTTGCACCCACTGTGCTGCACCATAGCGAGACCTGGCCCAACCAAGAAAGGAATAATAATAAAGTTAACGCGGTTAACAAGCAATAGCTGCGCAATGTGTGCGGTAAAACACTAATGGACAAAGGCATTAATGAGAGGATTCTCAAAGAATGTGATGTAAAGGAAACACGGTTTGACAAGACTGAAAGAAATTTGTTGAGATTGTTTGAGCATGTTGAGAGAATGAAAGAAGAACGACTGACGAAACAAGTTTATTTAGGTAAAGTAAATGGTAGCGTATCCAGAGGCAGAGTGAGGAAAGTTGGTGGAAATGTGCGAATGAGACTCTGAATAGAAAAGATATAACAAGCCACAGAAACACAAGAGCTTGCGTGAGGAAATGTATGGCCGTAAAGGAAGCTAAGGAGGTATCGGTATGCCAGGACAGAAATGTGTGGCGACAAATAGTTTATTAGAAATGCATGATGAAGAATTTCAGTGGAGTGAGAGGCGCCTTTGTGAAGCTCTTCGCCAGGGGTCCTTGCTAAAGAGATTGATCAGCTACCTGGGTCAATCAATAGCTGGCAGTATTGCGGAATGAACGTGTTCTCTAAATAAACAACATAGGAATTCTAGATTAATCGATATATCTATACCCCCTCTTACATCGCCTCGTACACTTCCCTTCCTCACTTTTCTCGTATGAACTCCTTGATCCCCGGCTGGAACCGAGCGAGTCACACTTACCACGAAAAGGATTTGGCTTAATGGTATATTAATAATAATAATGAAATAATGAAATGATAAAATGATAAAATAATAATAAAAAATCATTTTTAAAAATCCAACTCTAACAAAAATGCCTTCGACATATTGGGCTGTGATCATCATAAGCCTGAGAGAAAAATATTATTCGCGTGCTGTGCGCAGTGGCCTCTAAAAACCAGTTTCTTGTCATTTCCCGATTACCAAAATTTTGTTCAAGACATAAAAATTGAATAATTAAAACTTTCACATCTAAAAAAATGTTCAATTTAAGTATTGAATACTTAACTACAAAATCAAAGCATTTAATGCATTAAAACTCTTCTAAATTTAAAGTATTTAGACTTTTTTCCAACTTAGGGTTCTTTCTTCTTGTATAAAATGAACTTATGTTCTTTCCTTTAAAAATTTTCAGGTTGAAAAAATGGGCATTTTATTGCATTTTCGCAAAAATTAGCGTTCAGAAGCGGACTGTGATTCACTAACATACCCGATAAAAGTCTTGTAGACCGGCCCTGAAAGCCGTTATAATCAAGTTTTTTGAAGGAGTTCAAAAAAATTGTCAGATTTCCAGGGATGGTAATTATTTTAAAGAATATTCAAAACTTTCAAACTTTTCAACACTAGAAAGTACCGGCATTTTCTGATGATTTTTGAACGATTTCTGAATATTTATTTTTCAAGTGCGCATCCAATATTTCCGACAAAATGGTCAAATACTCCTATTCATAAATAATTTAAAGTCACAAAACGCCATCTCTCTGCATTTTAAAGGATTTTGTGGCAGTCCAAGGGATTTAATATTATTTCAAAGATTTGAAGGGCTTTCCAGAGATTAATGTAAAATTTATGGGATTGCAAAGAATTTATTCAACTTCATAAGAATTTTGAAAGATTTCATAGTATATAAAAGGTTTTAGGACATTTTTATTGATTTTAAAGGACTTCAGAGAGTGTCAAAGATTTCAAAAAATTTTAATAGGACAAATGTAAGGGATTTCAACAGATATAAGAAATTCTGAACATTTGAAAATATTTCTATAAATCGCAAAAAAATTGTATAAAAATTAAGGGATTTTATAGAATTTCAAAGATTTTAAGATAATTTCAACTATTTTGGTTAATTTATACGGTTTTAAAAAATTTCCTTAATTTGAGAATCTCTGAATGGATGTCATGGGATTGATAAGATTTTAGGATATTGACAAAGATTCCAAGGGATTTTAGAGGATTTCCAAGATTTACTAATATTTTAAAGGATTTTTAATGGATTATATCAAATCTCGGAGGATTTCAGCTATTCTAAGAGATTTTAAAGGCTCTCAATTAGGTATTTTAATTAATTTCCCAGGATCTTAAAGGGGTCCATGGGGCTAAAAATATTTCAAGAAATATCATCAGAATGCATGTAATTTCACGGGATTTTAACGGATTGTATAATATTTTCATATCTTTCATAGAATTTATTCACAGGAATTGAGGAATTTCAAAGGGTTCCAGAGATTTAAAAATATTTTCAATAGATTTTAGGGATTTTGAGATATTTCCAAGGATTTTAAAGATTTTAGGATAGTTACATAGATTCCAAGGGATTATTAAAAAAATGTGAAGGAATTGACAAGAATCTTAATGATATAAAGAAGTTTAAAAAAAAACTTAATTTGAATTATTTGAAGGAATTCTCTAGAATTTCGGAAGATTTGGGAGGATTTTATAGGACCTATAAGGTTTTAGGATATTTAAAAAGATTTCAAGTGATTTTCAACAGATTTTAACGGATTTAATCAAATTTTCGAGGATATAAATTATTTTAATGGATCCTAAACGCTCTAAGGGTATTTTATTCAATTTTCCAGGACTTCAGGAAATATCAGATATCATACAATTTCACAGGTTTTTCAAAGCATTTTATTGAATTTCCACGGAATCTAAAGATTTGAAGTGATTTTATAATATTTCAAGGGGTATCAAAAAGAATGTTGTTAAAATTGAAGAATTTTAATAAGATTTCCAAGATTTAAAGGATTTTTAGTGTTTAATTTTTTATTTTAAGGACTATATTTTATGAATTATTGGTACTAATAATAGAGTCCTAAATCGCAGCAGTAGTAGTAGTCCTAAATCGTTGAAGACGATATACTATTCACATGAAACAATCCGAATTATTGTTTTTGCATAGCAAAATTAATTCAGAGCTCTCATAATTTTAAAATTCCTTTTTTTGGAATAAAATGAAAAATGATTTTTACATATTCCTAATATGTATCCATAAATCCTATCCAAAATTACATGAAATCATCAAAAACATAATTTCAAAAAATTGGTCCTTATCCAGTTGTCATGCTCATTTCTCATGTCTTTATTTTCTATTCTTTGCTTTCTTTTTCTGTCTATTTCTATATTCCAAAATGTCTAGCCCACCTTATTTTTTTTCTGTAGAATAATTTCTTAATATACCAATTCTCCCTTGTTATTTTCTAAATAAATTTGGTAGAATTTCGCCCACTCATTGATGTAAAACACATTATAATTGAAACCAATAAATCTGTTGTATTTTCTTCCTTCATCTGCCGTAAATTCATAGATAAAAAAAGAGACTAAGATTTGTGACCACAGACGATCAGAGAATACGAGATTGCGAATAAATCGTCAAGATTTTGTGCTATCGTCCATATTGGGAGCACCGCGTCGTAAGATAGGGATCGCCAAAAACGTCGGTCCTGCATTTCGGCTGTGAGACGCGTGGGAGAGCGCGGGCGGCAGGATGCAACGAAACAATTGGTGGAAGGAAGGTAGAAAAAATCCACTGTGTCCACGGAGCCGTAACCACCAGGCCAAAATTAGTCCGAGAATACCACCATTATTCCTTCAAAATCAGGAAAGAGGGGGAAAAACCACAAAGTTTGATTCATTCTTGAGGAAGTCGCACTGCACCGCACTGAACCGCACTTAGGAAACAAAACCGATATGAGCGCTATTTTTAAATACTGTTTTACTCTAACATAAAATATCAGGAATATAATGAAATTACGGGTTTGATTTTAGTCAAATTTGAGGGAGCGTAAATTGTTAAAATCCGCTGTAAAATGAGTCGTTAATAATTATCACAGTTCATAATTGATATTCGGATTGTCCTTTAAATATCTATGTTATACCAATTGAGGAAGCTGCCGTTCATTTAATATGTATATTTTATTTATAGAGAGAATAGCGCATAAGGCATTCGAGTCAGATAATCAAACTTGTCATAATATTGGGGCATGATTCATGAAGGAAGCACACATTTTAGTGGTAGCTATTTTTCACCTGAAATATTGTGAATCTATGTATATTTGAATAAAAATAATTTTTTGTAATAATTTGTTGGTACATAATAATCATTTGAAGTGAATATATACATATTAGTGTTGCATTACTTCAATTCAATTACATTTTATTTCACACTGAAAACAATTTAGAGTTCAAACGGTATAGTTCAGTACAGTCCAATAAATATAAAGCAGCAGAATTTGAGTAAATATAAAAAAAATATTAAATAAATCTTCAGTAAAAAATAAAAACTGGCCAATTTTAGTTTTTCTTGAATCATATATGGGTGAAAATCAAACAGTTGGAATTATTCGATTTTAAATTGAACGGAAAAAAGTATTTACGATCAATAGAAAACGCCTCGTTTCTATTCATATTCATTTCATTAAGTATAAAAATAATTATTTTCGATATTAAGAAGTACGCTCTTACTTTATAAATTTTTGTATTTAATGACAATTTTTTCATATAAACCATTTACGATATTTTGCAAGTCGAAACAGCAAATTCAATCTGCTTCTGGAAGCTCAAAATATGAAAAATAAAATTTCCTTATTATTCTTTATAATCAAATTATTTAAAGAAATAATTACCAGAATAAAATTCTTATTTCATTGTTTTTTTCGCGTTCTTAGTTTGTAAATAATATTTACATAAGTGGACTGGGCTTTAATATTATTTCAAAGATTTCAAAAGTTTTGAAATATTTTAGGATATTTTTAATGATTCCAAGGGACTTCACGATGAGTCAACAGACTTGTATAAGATTTCAAAGCATATAAAATATTTCTAACAGATTTTTTGTATTTCAATAAATTTGAAAAAATATTTTTGCAAGAATTAAGGGTTTTCGTAAGATTTATAAGATTTTAAGAGATTATCAAGTAGCTTAACACAGAAAAACCAGAAGTGAATTTTTGTCGCGGGTAATTTTGAAGTAGATTTAATAGAGTTGACATGGTAACCATTTCCCATGTGGTGGATAAATCTTAACAAGGGAAGGTAATTTTTGTTACAGGTAAAGATTACACTGAAATTGCTGTAAATATTACATTCTGTTTTTTCTGTGAAGAGATTTCACAGGATTGTAAAAATTCCATGCGGTTTTGAAAAATGTCGGAAGATTTGGTAGAAATTCATATAGGATTTATATGATTTTAGGATATTTTCAAATATTTCAAGGACTTTAAAAAAATGTCCAATATTTGCAAATATTTTAAACCATTTTAAAGGAATTTCAATGAACTTTATAAGATTTCTGAGTACTTCAATAATTTAATGGGATTTTAAAGGCTCTCAATAAGGCATTGTAATGAATATGCCAGGATATCAAAGGATTTCATAGGAGTTCAAATATTTCAAGGGATTTCGATGAATATCATCAAGATCTTTATAACATTAAAAATTATTTTAAAGGATTTGAAATATTTTAGGGTATATTAAAAGATTCCTAGGAATTTTCAATAGATTTAAATAAATTAAAGGGATTTCAAAGGATTTTAAAGATTGTCGGTTTTTTTAAAAAGATTTCTACGAATTTTCAGTAGATGTCAATAAATGGAAGAAATTTCAAAGATTTTATAGGACCTATAAGGTTTTAAGATATCTCAAAAGATTCCATGGCATTTTTGGAAGATTTTAGGGATTTTATCTGATTTGCGAGGATTTCAATGATTTTGAGGGGTCCTGAATGCCCTCGTGATATTTTAATAAATTTTGTATGACTTCAGAAAATATCATTAGATTTCGTGGAATTTCACGTGTTTTATTTGTTCTAATAAATCTCAGTATCGAAATATTTTTTTATTGAAAGTTCATCATATAGATTATTTTTGATAAAAAATCAAAAATAGCTTAATATTTTTATGTTTATTCATCAAGATTATATATTTAAAAATCATTTTCATGTTGCAAAAAATTATAATAAAAGTAAAATATTACTTTAAATTTTATCAAAATCATATTTAAGTTAAAAAATAAGAGGCGTATCGACTATTTTCCGTTTTTCACTAACATCATTTGTTGCAAATAACTTTTGGGTTAGCGGATTACATGTTTTGAAATAAAAATTTTATTATTTTAAAGAATATTTGTAGTATGGACTAACCTATCAATCGAGTGTTTTACAGTTAGGAATCATATGATTTGTAGACATTTTCTTCATAAAGTCATATCCTAAATATATTCTTCTTTCTAATAATAAAACAGTGTTACCGGATGACACCGAATTGTTTTACAATTTGTTGTTCGTGCTTCTAAATCGGTTATTTTGATCAAATAAAGATACTTTAAAGGTTATAGTAATTAAATGTTCACTTCTTGAAGTATACTAAATAATCCTCAATTATTAATTAATTTAAATGTGGAAATTGGACTTTAATAAAAACTGCTTTGTTAACGGATTACATAAAAACTATGGTACATTTAAAAAGTGATTACTTTTTTAATTTAAAGCTATTACTTTTAACTCTAAAGCTATAAATGGAAACGAGAAAAAGCTTTATTTTTGAATTCTGCAATTAATTATGAAAAATACGTGTATTTAACAATTAGATCATAAGCTTTCTTTTAAAAGATATAACGCCATAAATTTGGAAAAAAGTAGTCAGGAGACATGTTGCCGGATTACATTTGCTCATATTTAATTGTATTTATTTTGACACGGAGTAAAGTAAAAACAATTGGCAGTCAAGATATTATTGGAGAAAATATGCATGATAAAACCGTTCAATTAAAAAATGAATTTCTTCAAACACAAGCGTATAATATTGCATAGACATGACATTGTCACCCTTTTGATTTTCATCTATACAGATATAAATATTGCCGTGCCTATAGGTTCAATAAAATTTGTTGAGCATATAGAACAAATATTTTCGGTTGGCCTAGACACTTCGTAAAACATTATCCAAATGAACATCCTCCGTTTACTTACTGCAGATTCTGTTTGTAATAATGTTTGATTAAAATCATTAGCATTTGCTTCTGAAAAATGATTTTTGATACCCTTTATACTTCAAAATTATTCTTATAAAAATAACTGCATAAAATAGGAGGGAAGGTCTTGGATTTGGGATCAAGAACCTCTTTGGTTTTCCGTGGTTTACAAGAAGGCGTTTCTTTTTCGACTTCTTGCGAACGAGTCATGGCTATTTCTTTCTCAAATCAAACATTCTAGAAATAAAGTTTCGGTCTTTTTTTCAAGCGTCGTTTCTTGCACACGCAACGGGCCATGCATTTGACTCGAAAACGTGGGTCACACATACAATCACAAAATTGGTGGATGTGGTGTGTGCGTTTCACACTAGTGACTAGTCATACGCATGCACATGATGGTCACGCATGCCGCAAGGAGTTTAAGGCCCTGGAGATTACGGCCGTTGCACCGAATACATCGATCAAGTTTGGCGAACTCGACGCAGGCAACGACACCACTTCTGCCGGAAGTTACGTGTCGGTGGGTCGCTGAAATGTAGAAAGATATTCTTCGCAGATTAAAAAATGCACCCTCTTAATTTTAGTCATTTTTTTCCTAGAAAATGTGCTCATTTCAATTTTTTTATTGCAAAACTCATTTTATCAGTGAGAAATATATCACGAATAAAAAAAACTTCAATCCAATAGAAAATAATAAATTATAGAAAATATAGTTGAGAATAAGGCATTTGTTTTCGTAAGCATTTAAGAGGAGTTTTCACAACTGCCATAGAAGTTGTTTCGTTAAACATTTTTCGAAAAGATATGCGAGATTCAACATCTGAATTAGCAAAAAGACTGTTTTTATAATTTTTAATTATCTTTTCAATAATTTACTTTTATTTTGTAATAAAGAATTGAAAACTACTCAAAGAAATGATGAAATGCAACTAGTAATTAGTATCCATTGTCACAGAAGTATAAGGCTTTTCACTAATTCAGATTTAGAGAAACAAATTGCTCAGTTACAAAAAGATTGAAATTTTGCAAAAAATTGTTTACTGTACTCAAATTTATGTATAAATGCTCTGATAGGTTAACCATTAGCAATTTAGATGTGCACCTAAATTTAAAAGCTCCAAGAATACAAAGATTTCAAAATAATTCACAAGAATTCAAACAATTCAAAAAACATCTGGATTCCCTCAGAATTTTTTGAAAATTTTAAAAATATTCTAAAATCTTCTGAAATTTTTTGAAACGATTAGAAATCTCTGAAAATGGTGCGAATTTTGAAAGGTATCCTGAAATTATGTGAACATCAATTATTCTTGTTGGTGTCCTCAATACTCCCTCCTTTTCCTTTTTATTTCGAAAGCAACAAATCCTTTATTTATTTGATAAAATATTTTGAAATCTAATAAAACTTATTCTACAGTGAAAGTGAGAAAAGCAGGACCTTAATTTTTAATTAGTGCCATATCCTTACCAACTTCGCGTTCTAATCTTCACTATTCAGTAAAATAAAAATATATTCTTTTTCTTCTCAATCAAATCTCCATTTAAACATATTCAATTAACATTTCTTAAGACGAAAAACAATTTTGAGACATAATTTTATATTATTCTTTCCCAATTTTTCATAATTTTAGTTACGATACACAAAGGTTATAATGTGGTTATTCCCAAATGCATTTAGTAATTTTCAACTATCTGATTATTAACTTGCACTGATTAAACTAATTATTTTGAATGCTGGTAAAACTGTCACTAATTAAATCATTTATTTTGAATGAAGCATTTTATATATTTTATTGCTGAAATAATCAGTTAATTTAACTAATAATATCAGTTCGTTTCGCTGCATTAAGTAATCTAAACTTTATTAATTTAGAAAGTACTTTGCGCGAATGAATCATTGAACTTAATTGAAAAAATACCAGGCTAATTAGGCCCTGTATTAAGATAAACAGAAGAATCTATCAATTCATTTGACGGCAAAAAAAACAATTAAATAATTATTTCACATTATTAGATGAAACATTACCGAATCTGGTCAATAATCTAAAATATAGTTACGGCTTTTTTAGTTTAAATGGTAATATTTAAATATTTATAAATTAATTAATAGATATGCTTTGACATTACGGTGGGTCGAAATTAAAAAATTCTAAAATTTGCAGAATTATAATAAATTTGGAATCGATAGATATGCAGCTTGATTAGCCGCGCTCGAAATAAATATATAAAAAATTTATTGTTTGCACAGTTTTTAAATTTTCTTGAGTTTCTTTTTTTTACATTCCTGGCGGACAAAATAGTCTTCCTAATTTTTTGCGGATTTTAGTCAACCATTTTCTAAAAGATAATTTATTCCTATTTTTCGGAAAAAATTCTTGACACCTCATAGAAAAAACTGAGGCTTCAGTAAAGTTCCGGCTCGAGTAAAACTTGGTATCATTTAGAACTGAGACTCCAATGGAACTCATTTTGAGGGTTCCGTTTTAGTTCTTTGATATCCGATAGATGGCTATTCATAATTTCAACTGCGCATGTGCCGAAAAGCGCTGGCCTATTTGAAATTAATAAAGACTATAAAAAATCATAAAGATAAATATTACAAAAAATTTTTTATTCTTTTGGAAACAAATTAAATTGAATAACAGAAGTACCTACCTTCCTAAGAAAATGTAATGTTAACGTAATATTGCAAGTATATATTATATCATTTTAAATAGTACCGCGCTTTTTTGGTACATGCGCAGTTGAAAACGTCGGATTTTCAACATAACCTTAAAAACTGTCATATTTCATGTGCACTATCTTCCTTTCAAGAATTACTAATATCTATAATTTTAGTTTCTTCATTAAATTTTTCCCAGTGCAATAT
>CAKNWT010316405.1:2741-12777 GCA_932066315.1 Andricus coriarius
TGCATCTCTCTCAAATAAAATTGCAATCATTTTCTTGAAAATTCAACAATTTTATTGTATATTTTGTTGAAAAATCGTTTGTTTTTGTTTAAACAATTCGTTTTTGTGAAAATTCATATTTTCTTCTTGAAAATTGAATTTTTATTAATAAAATTTGGCTTTCAGCTTGAAGGTTCAACAATTTATATGAACTTTTTTTTCTTTCTTGACTGACAAATCTTTATTTGATGCATATTTCTCGATTTGGTTTTTAAATTCAATTTTTTGGTAGAAATTTAAACCCTTTGTTGTTCTTGAAAGATCAACTATTACACTTTTTTGTTGAGAATTCATCATTTTTGGTTAAAAATTCAACCATTTTTTTTTAAGGTTTGTTCCCAGGTTTATATACCTCTTTCGTAAATATTAATTATAATATGTATAAATATTTGTATGTGTAAGTATTTACTTGCAAATCATGTGTTATCTTGAATACTAAAAATTTCCTAAATTTGATCAGCGATTTTTTTTGATTTCCTTCCTCTAAGTCAGAATTAAAATTATTTTTCAAAATACCCATTCCATGTCAAAAATTTTCTGTTGCACTTCAAGTAATAATTCTTTACGAAAATTCCCTGACTTGAAATCTAAATTATAATTCTTTATGGAAATACCCTGTTTCAAAGTGAAAATCCCTGGCGGGAAACATTCGTACAAGAAAGTATGGTTTTGATCATTAATTTTTCAGATTGAAAATTCAACGATTTTTTTTCAAGTGACTTTAACGAAAATTCATATGTTTTATTGGAAATTCGTCTCTCTTAATTACAATTTTTTGTTGTAAAAAAGTTCTTCGTTGGAAATGTATCTTTCTGTGTTGAAAATACAACTGTCTTCTAAAAAATGTGTCTTTTTGACATGAAGATTCGACCATTTGTTTCAAAATGAAACTGTTTTGTGATTGAATTTGGTCTATTAGTATAAACTTTTTAGTTTGTTGAAAATTCAACCATTTGGTTTGTATGTTTTGTGTTTTCTCAGGCTGAAAAATTATATATATATATATATGGTTTATATGTAGCGTGAAGTATTATATATAATACTTCACACTATGTATAAACTATATATAATTTTTCCGCCTGGGTAACTTCAAATGTTTATCAAATGAAAGTGCAGAAAAAATGTTGAAAAAAAAGAAGGGGGGGTGTGTGTTTTTATTTGTCTCGTCACCCTGGGGGGTTCAAGCTTTGCGTGATGACTAATGATCTGCGACGAAGAAGCACATACGGAAAAATGATACACACTTTATACATAGTGGAAAAAATTATTTATAATTTTCCATTGTTTTAAACAAAAAATGTATAACACAAAAGAAAATTATATATAATATTTCCTATGTATATTTTTTCCGCCTGGGAGGATAGGGGTAGAAAAAGTCTTAAAAAAAGAAGCTAAACGGCCCCCAACTGAAAATAATATTATTCCAAGCATGCAAACCATTTTTCCATAATATAATTTTCAATGGCAAGTCTATCGATTGGAAAAGGCAGTACTATACAGAACCTCTAGGACTCCATTTATGGAGACTTAGGGCTTCAGATGTACGATATACGATATTTCAATGCGAAGATAGGCGAAGGTTCGATATGTAACGTGAATTAATAAAGTCGCCATCATCCACATATCGAGGGTTGTCCGATGGAGGGACACAGAAAAGACTTAATATACCACACATACCACATACCACACATTATACACATGCATATGTATTATATACATACATACATGCATATATGTGACTATAGAGATCTATATATGACTGTAGAGATCTATATATGTGTTTATGTATTGTGTAAATGCATAAACGTATACAAGAACATGAACCCAGATGCACGCGCGCACGAGGATGCGGCTTCCAATATGGGAAGGATAGGTACTTACAACCCCGTGAGTACGAGTGATTAGCGATATTTTATTTCGCATGGGAAACCAGACAGATGAGAAGTAGTTGAGTGGGAGCTCAGCTCTCTTTCATTAGAGACCCTAACATCTCGCTTTCTCACTTGCTCTCCCCATCCCTTATATATTTTCTGTATTCCTATCCCAACGATACACACCGCACCCCTAGTTCTTCTGTCAAGTTACGTCCCACCGACCACTGTCACGATGGCGTTGTATACAGTCTGCCATGTCCTAAAAAAACACTGTAAGAAAAATCTGTACTAGATTTAGTATACATGTAATGGAAGCAAGAATGCACAACATGAAATTAAATTTAGTATACCAGCGTACAGTAAATTTAGTATATGCATATACTGAATTTAGTATGCACGTACATAAAATTTAGTATACGCGTATTCTAAATTCAGTATGCATGTATACGAAATTTAGTATACGCATATACTAAATTCAGTACACGCGTTCCGTTTCGCGTGGGTTCCGTCTTCATCATCTGTAACAATGATCAGATGAAAAATGAAATTAAAAAACAAAGTTTTAATTTTCAAATAATCATATGGTTAGGCTACATTTACGTTAATAATTGAAACATACCTTTTAAAGAGAAGACTTCGCACAACATGTCAGAAAGAAGCCGAAACTTTTAGCATTACAAATGAACTCAAACAAATGCCACCGGCCACGTTGCCCGACTAGCGTAAATCAAAACGCACTTGCGCAGCTGAATATAGTAAACGCGCATATGAATTTTAGTATACAGAAAGTATGAAATTCATATACGTGAGAGAAACTTACTGTACGCTTAATAAATTTAGTATACATATAACTTCATAAAAGAAATTTAGTATACGTAAGTATACTAAAATTACAAATTGGAATGAATTTAGTAAACACATAGGAAATTTAATATGCCCATGTATACTAAAATTGCAAACATTTCTAACAGTGAAGTAAAAGCCTCCTCATACTTCAGGGAGAAAGTCCTGAAAAAGAAGCGTGATTTCTCGAAATATTTGTGATTTTTCGAAATATTTGTGAAATCTTGGAAATCTTTGGGAAATTATTGAAATCTTTATGAATTTTTCTGAAATCTTTGGAAATCTGTTTAAATCTTTACGAAATATTAGAAATATTTTTGCAATATTTGGGAAATTATTGAAATATTTGGGAAATCAATTAAACCTTTAAAATCTTTGTGCAGTCTTTGAAATCTATCTGAAATATTTATAAAATATTCGAAATCTTTGTGAAATCTTAAAAATCTTTGTAAAATCTTTGAAATCTTTGTGAAATCATTGAATAAATCAATCTTTAAAATCTTTGTGAACTATTTGTGAAATCTGGGAAAATATTTTGCGACATATTTGCGACATATTTAAAATATTTGGTAATATTTGTAAAATGAATGAAAGCTTTGGGAAATCGTTGGGAAATCTTTGTGAAACCTTTCTGAAAAATTTAGAAATCTTTGTGAAATCTTTCTAAAATATTTGTTATCTTTACGAAATATATCTTAGAAATCTTTGGGAAATCATGAAAATCTTTGCGAAATCTTTGAAATCTTTGTGAAATCATTGAATAATGCAATCTTTAAAATCTTTGTGAAATCGTTGGGAAATCTTTGTGCAGTCTTTCAAATCTATCTGAAATATTTATGAAATATTCGAAATCTTTGTGAAATCTTTGTGAAATCTTTCAAATCTTTGTGAAATCATTGAAATAATGCAATCTTGAAAATCTTTGTGAAATATTTGTGAAATCTGGGAAAATCTTTGGAAATATTTGCGACATATTTCAAATATTTGTTAATATTTGTAAAATGAATGAAAGCTTGGGGAAATCGTTGTGAAATGTTTGTGAAACCTTTCTGAAAAATTTAGAAATCTTTGTGAAATCTTTCTAAAATATTTGTTATCTTTACGAAATATATCTTAGAAATCTTTTGGAAATCATGAAAATCTTTGCGAAATCTTTGTGAAATCACTGAATAATGCAATCTTTAATATCTTTGTGAGCTATTTGTGAAATCTGGGAAAATATTTGGAAATATTTGCGACATATCTCAAATATTTAGTAATATTTGTAAAATGAATGAAAGCTTTGGGAAATCGTTGTGAAATCTTTGTGAAACTTTTCTGAAATTTTTGTGGAACCTTTCTGAAATCTTTGTGAAATCTGTCTAAAATATTTGGTATCTTTACGAAACATTTGAAATCTTTGGGAAATCAGTAAAATCTTTGAAATCGTTGGGAAATCATTGATGAAATCTCTGTGAATTTTTCTGAAATCTTTGGAAATCTGTTTAAATCTTTGCGAAATATTAGAAATATTTTTGCAATATTTGATAATATTTGTGTAATCATTGAAATTTTTGGGAAATCATTGAAATCTCTGAGAAATTATTTAAATCTTTGTGAATTTTTGTGAAATCTTTGGAAATCTGTTTAAATCTTTGCGGAATATTAGAAATATTTTTGCAATATTTGATAATATTTGTGTAATCATTGAAATTTTTGGGAAATCATTGAAATATTTAAATTTTTGTGAATTTTTGTGAAATCTTTGGAAATCTGTTTAAATCTTTGCGAAATATTAGAAATATTTTTGCAATATTTGATAATATTTGTGAAATTATTTAAATCTTTGGGAAATTATTGAAGTCTTTGTGAAATCTTTTAAATATGTCCGACATCTTTGAAATCTTTGAGAAATCATTGAAATCTCTGGGAAACCATTTAAATCTATCTTAAATTTTTGCGAAATTTTTTTAATCTTTGTGAAATATTTCTGTAATCTTTGGAAATATGATTAAATCTCTGCGAAATATTATAAATATTTTTGCAATAATTGGTAATATTTGTGAAATTATTCAAAATCTTTAAGAAATCATTGAATTGTTTGTGAAATCTTTTAAATTTATCCAAAATCCTTGCGATTCCGTTACAATTTTTGTGAAATTGTTGGAAAATTTTTGTGCACTCTTTGAAATCTAGGAAATATTTATAAAACATTCGAAATCTTTGTGAAAATTTTCAAATCTTTGTGAAATCATTGAAATAATGCAATCTTGGAAATCTTTGTGAAATTGGAAAATCTTTGCAAATATTTGAGACATATTTAAAATATTTGGTAATATTTGTAAAATGAATTAAATCTTTGGGAAATCATTGAAATCGTTGTAAAACCTTTCTGAAAAATTTGGAAATCTTTGTGAAATATATGGTATCTTTATAAAATATTTGAAATCTTAGAAATCTTTGGGAAATCATTGAAATCTCTGTGAAATCTTTACATCTATCCGAAATCTTTGCGAAATCATTGAAATCTCTGAGAAATAATTTAAATCTATCTAAAATTTTTCAAATCTCTTATAAATATTTCTGTAATCTTTAAAAACATTATTAAATCTCTGCGAAATATTATAAATATTTTTGAAATAATTGGTAATATTTGTGAAATTATTAAAAATCTTCGGGAAATGATTGAATTCTTTGTGAAATCTTTTTAATTTATCCAAAATCCTTGCGAAACCTTTGAAATCTTTGTGAAATTGTTGGGAAATCTTTGTGCAGTCTTTAAAATCTATCTGAAATATTTATAAAACATTCGAAATCTTTGTGAAATTTTTCAAATCTTTGTGAAATCATTGAAAAAATGCAATCTTGGAAATCTTTGTAAAATCTTGGAAAATCTTTGAAAATATTTGCGACATATTTAAAATATTTGGTAATATTTGTAAAATGAATGAAATCTTTGGGAAATCATTCAAATCGTTGTGAAACCTTTCTGAAAAATTTGGAAATCCTTGTGAAATCTTTCTGAAATATTTGGTATCTTTATGAAATATTTGAAATCTTTGTGCAATCTTTCTGTAATATTTGAAAATATTTTTAAATCGGTGCAAAATATCATAAATATTTTTGTAATATTTGATAATATTTGTGAAATTATTAAAAATCTTAGGGAAATCATTCAAGTCTTTGTGAAATCTTTAAAAAAAATTTTAATCCTTGCGAAACCTTTAAAATCTTTGTGAAATCGTTGGGAAATCTTTGTGCAGTCTTTGAAATCTATCTGAAATATTGATAAAATATTCGAAATCTTTGTGAAATCTTTGTGAAATCTGGGGAAATATTTTGAAATATTTGCGACATGTATAAAATATTTGGTAATGTTTGTAAAATTAAAGAAATTTTTGGGAAATCTTTGTGAAACCTTTCTGAAATCTTTGTGAAACCTTTTTGAAAGCTTTGAAAATCTTTGTGAAATCTATCTGAAATCTTTGGAATCTTTACGGAATATTTTTTATCTTGGTGAAAACTTGGGGAAATCATTAAAATCATTGCGAAATCTTTGGGAAATAATTGAAATCACTGGGAAATCATTTAAATCTATCTGCAATTTTTGCGAAATATTTGAAATCTTTGTGAAATCTTTCTGTAATCTTTGAAAATATTTAAAAATCTTTGCGAAATATTATAAATATTTTTGAAATATTTGATAATATTTGTAAAATTATTAAAAAATTTTGGAAAATAATTCAAGTCTTTGTGACATTTTGAAAAAAAATTTAAAATTCTTGCGAAACGTTTGAAATCTTTGTGAAATTTTTGGGAAATCATTGAAAACTTTGTGCAGTCTTTGAAATCTATCTAAAATATTAATAAAATATTCGAAATCTTTGTCAAATATTTGCGACATACATAAAATATTTAGTAATATTTTTAAAATTAATGAAATCTTTGCAAAATCCTTTGGAAAATTTACGAAATATTTGAAATCTGTGTGAAGTCTTAGAAGTACTTGAGAAATCATTAAAATCTTTGTGAAATATTCTAAACCCATCCGATATCTTTGCGAAATAATAATAATCTATTCAAAATCTTTGCGAAATACTTGTGAAATTTTCGGGTAATCATTTAAATCGTTGTGAAATTTTTGAAATCTATCTAAAATCTTTGTGAAATCATTGAAGTCTTTGTGAAATCTTTGGCAATATGAATTAAAAAATTTGTTGTTCCAAATAATTTTTTTTAAATTGAAACATTCTTTTTTTTGCAAATCAAATTTCTTTTTTCAAATAAATATCTGCCAGAATTTGAAACTTCCCTCTTCCAAATTTCATAAAAAGAGAGTCACTATCTTTCTCAATTATAAAAGAAAATGTTGTAAATAAATATTATTTTGACTTGGGACAAGAAATTTTTGGAAATAAATGTAATTGTAACCTGGAACAGAAAATTTCCGTAAAAAAATATAATTTTCATTTTGGAACAGGGAATTCTTATCATGAAACGTCAATTTTGAAAAAGAATTTTAATTCTGATTCAGAAGAAGATAATTGAAAAATCCTTTTTTCCAAGTCAGAATTCGTCATAATTAGACATTTTCCTCTTCCAAATTTTGGACAAAAGGAAATAACTGTATTTCCAAATTATAATATAATTTTTTTAAATAAATATTATTTTGATTTGGAACAGGGCATTGCAGAACTAAATTTAATTGTGACTTGGTATAGGGAATTTCCCAAATTAATTATAATCCTGAGTTTAAAAGGAGAATAAATAAATTAAATATAAAAATGCATAAAATATACTGCACGGAACTACATAACGAATTATAATTTTTTCTTGGAACAGGTAATGTTTGTACATTAAACGGGAAATTCTCAAAAATAATTTTTATTCTGATTTATAAATAGGGAATTTCAAACTTTCCTCTTCCAAATTAAAAAAAAAAGGAGTATAAAGTATAAATAAATATAATTCTGACTTGTAATGTCCGCACATCTTAAATTAAAATTATCAGATTGCAATATTCTAAATGTTTGTCATCCTAGGACAAAAAAGAACAACTTTTTTGCTGCAAAACCAAACCAAAAAGTTGATTTTAAATCAAATAGTTGAATTGTAAACTAAAAACATCTAAACATTGAACAAAAAATGTAATAGTTCAATTTGCAGTTCAAAATATTTATTAAAAAAAGACTAATTTTCAACAAAATAGTTAAATGTCCAAACAATAAAACGAATTTAAAAAAAATTGATCTACTTTCAACCAAGCAGTTGAATCTGCAACCAAAAAAGATGAATATGCAATGAAAAATTTCATATTTGAACTTTCAACTAAAAACTATCAATTGTCAACCAAAAATAAAAATAGTTAAATTTTCAGTTAAAAATTTAAATAACACGATTAATTTGGGAAGCTTTGCCAAAATAATGATTAGAAGCTTATATTTTTTAATATATTGATTATCATAATTGAATATTAAAATAAATTAATAATAATAAACTTATTATATATTATTTCTTAAATTAGTTCCTAAAGTCCATGTATTTAAATAATAATAAAAACAGTTTGTTTTATTTTAATTTTATTTTTATGCTTAAAATTCAATGCATATTTTATATATTAATATTTGGAATAAAGGATATTTTTCTGGGATTAGTGAAAATGCTGAAAAAAAGTTTAATATAAATAAGTACATAATACCAATACTATAAAGTTACATTTACGTAAAAAAGCATTTTTATATAATTTTATATTACAATTATAAAAACAAATACAAATTCCCTCGCATCCAATAGCATATTTTACATACCAATACGATCATCAAATTCTATTTCAAAATAGAAAATAATACACTGCATGTCATACGTACCTGAAACAGAAAATAAATGTACAACTTATTATTAAGAACAATATTCATTTTTTTAAATATTTGAGATAGAAATCTAAACTAACTTTAGTAAAATATTAAGTTCAATTTTAGTTTGAATCACGGTTTAAATGTAGTATACATTAATTAGTATTAATTAGAAATAATAATTAATATATAATTATGCGAGTTAAAAATTTGAAGAACAATCAAAATTAAAAAAAAAATATTTTCATTGCTACTTGAAATAGAATTTAACATATTAATATTTTCAATAAAATATATTTTTCTGAGATTAGTGAAAATTATAACGAGAAGTTTGATATAAATTCAAGTGAATTTAGATAAATTCAATGGAACTAAAAAGAATTCGACGAAATTACTGAAAGTTCAACTAAATAGAAATAAATGGTTAAATTCCAAAATATTCCATTGATTTCAGTAAAATTGGGATGCATTTAGAAGAATTTAAGGGTATTTAAAAGAATTTGATAAAATACCGAAGAATTCAAGATGACTTCAAAAGTCTTCAGAGTAAATTAAAACAAACCTCAAAAAAAAACATTAACATTTAAGTAGATTTAGGTGAATTTAGAAGAACTCAAAAGAATTCAAAGAAATTCAAGAGACTCTGATTAAATTCATAGGAATTACAAAAAATATGATTGAACAAAATTTTTAAAATCAAAACATATTCATCGAATTGAGTAAAATTTGAGAGAACACATTTCAGAACAAATTCAACAGAACTTAATTGAATTGAAAAAAATTTAAAAACTCTGTTGAATTTTGAGAAATTTAAGGGAAATGAGAAGAATTTGATGAAATTCATAAAAAAATTCATGTTCAATTACGAAAACTTCAAGTGAATTGAAAACAATTCAAAAATATTTTTGAAATTCAATAAAGTCACTCAATTTTGAAAGAATTGAGAAACATTCAACGGCATTTAAAAGAATTGGATGAAGTGCCGAAGAATTCAGGACGAGCTTAAAAGATTTCAGGGTGAATCAAAACACAAAATTAACCAAATATTTAATCCATTTAATTGATTGAATTAAGTGAATTTAGAAGAATTCAAGTATATTCAAATGAATTCAGCAAAATTTAGAAGCATCGAAAGAATTCCAAAAAATTCAAATTTTTTGTTTAAGAATTCCGGAAAAACTATTAGGATAGAGTGAATTCCAAATTAATTCAAATAAGTTGAAAAAAGTTTTAAAAAGTCCAAAACATTCTACTGATTATAGTAAAATCAGAGTGAATTTAGAAGAATTCAAATAAATTCAAAAGAATTTGATGAAATTCATAAGAATTGGAAAGAATGTATTTGAACAAAATTTTAGAAAATCAAAAAATATACATCGAATTAAGTAAAATTTGAGAGAACCCAAAAAAAGGACAAATGCAACAGAATTGAAGTGAATTAAAAAAAAA
>CAKNWT010316407.1:1210-26146 GCA_932066315.1 Andricus coriarius
CCAAGTAATAGTGTTGCACGGTGTTGTCTCGTGTAAATTCCGTGCTCTTGCTGACCTTCTAGGATAGAAAGAGCAGGAGTGGATGACGTACACGTTTCAGTTGCATCGAAATTCGTTGTTTTAAGGAACCATGATCGTAGCTTCCGCAGCCTACAACTTCTCATGATAATTTTTTTTCGTTCTTAAATTGCTCTAATAGATGTTGCATCGACTCCATTTTACATTTTTCGGAACTCTGATACAGAGTTCATAACGTGCGCGCTAGTACATGTTATATCGTTTCGGATTTCGGCATGCCTTGTGGTCATTCAACTCACGGTCGTGATACGTTGCCATAGGTGTGATTTACCGTGGTTCAACTGGGAGCCATTGTCATTTTCGTATATGGCAGTTGCTCTCAATGAGTCCTGCCCACGGATGATACTGAGTTTGTCAGACGTGGGTAAATCCTTTATAGGGGAAAAAATTGATTCGGATATCGTTACAGGGTGGAAGGGTTTCTCCGACAAACTTAGAAACAGAACGAACAAAGGATCGAAAAGTTGAAACTTACTTCTGACAACACTGGCGATTTCCGGTAAGTTTCGTAGGTTAAAACCGTAATGAGAAACACGAAATCTTGGTTGGAGATATTAAACCAGATTTTTATCCACAAGTGAGAGGACGGACCACTCTCTTTAAACGGTGCTGAAGGCGCTGTCGGGACCCCGATCACAGGCGTTTCTTTTTGGGGGGCTTTGAATCCCTCCTTGAGTCTCGCGACCTGACTGATGGTTGCTTTAATGAATTCCGCGACGAGCACCGTTAACCAAAAAGGAGATTCGCCTTACGGCGACGGCGGAAATTAAGAAGAAGTCTGAGTTAGCATTCAGAATCTATTGATGGGACATCAAAATTATTAAATAATTGAAGACGGAAAAAACCAGCTGGTTATCAGGTTTGGCAGGGTAGTAGTTAGAGTTTTGTATTTTAATCCTCAGTGTCCATCTTTCGAAACCTGGAATCGAAGAAAAAGGCTTATTTATTTTTCTCAATAGAATTTGTTTTACTCAACTCCATTTGAAAATTTCCCTGAATGAATGTATTACTTTAAGTAAGACTTTAAGTTTTTCTGGCAAATTACATGTGATTTTGAAATATTGAGTCCAATTAATTGCCAGACCAAGAAAATTGTACCTATACAATTATTAAACGTATAAAATCAAGAATAAATCCTCATACTCTTTTAGTCTGGACCAGGAACTCGAATAAATATTACGCAATTACTGAGCAGTCACACAACATTTTTAGTCATGGAATGGAAAATTCTGCGAAGCTATAAAAGCACGAAATTGGTTTCTTGTCTGTTATTTGTTATCTTTTAAATATGATAATATTATTAAGATTTATTCGCCTTTACTGAAAAGCATAAACGAATTTGTTTACATTATATAATTTTAACATCGCAAACTGACTGTGAGAAGCCAGACTCCAAATATTTCTAACACAAACACTAGTTACTAATACAATAAAGTTCCTTATCACTCGAAAAATGCAAAGTCACGACCAGCGACACGCGTGAAGGTTACGACTGAAGGTTCATGTATTGGCCGCGTGGCGCGCTATATCACTGGTTGAATATATCATTTGGCGTCACTAGTATATTTAATAACGTTGTTTTAGTTGAGTCACTAATTGGTTCACCCAATCAAAGTCCACAAATCACTGGTTCGCCAGTGATACTTCAAGATACTGATTTAACAAGTGAAAATTAAAGTGGTTTAGTTTAAGAGTGTGTAAATGTATATAAGGGTGGTTGTTATTTGTACTTGATGGATTTTTTTTATCACTTTTCTGCTCTCGCCCTTCCAGTTATTGCCGAAAGCCCAAAAAAATTATCTCCAAATTCGGGCCAAATCGGTTTATATTTAGGGGTGGTACGAAGACCATGAAATTTCCCATTGATTTAACATGGGGAAAAGTCAGCTTTTTATAAATCTAATATTTAAACGCAATCATATGTTACAAATAATTTGGTGATTCAGTATATTGTTAAGAATCCGTCAAATAATAAAAATAAATCATAATTTTTTAGGCTGAATGACCTTAAGCCCCTCCTATGTGTCCTCAAAGAAAACCCCATGAATGACAAATTTTAATTTTAGGTAATATTGCGGCTTATAAACGCTTTTTGGAAGTATTTTTCATTAATAATCATTTAATCGTTAATTTAAGAATATCCAGTCGTTTTTGACTGGTTTACAATCGTTTAAACAATTGTAAATTACTCAAACATTGGTTTCTTTCAGGTAAGTCGCGAAATAAACGTATTTTCTAGGCCTTATGATTTCTTTAATCAATGACAACAATAAAATAATGTTTTTTAAATAAGTGTACAATTATATAAATAATACTTGATCATTCAAGTATATAGTTTACCTAAAAAAAGTAGTAGAAGCATTTTACCTTGCCAAAATTTCGACAGATTTAAATATTTTTCAGTACTAATTTATTTTCTAAGAATGCTCGTAAATGTTTAAGCTTTGACTTTAAGCTTGAGTACCATATAAAGTAATTTATGGATCGACTACGAAAGAAACAAACGAGCCATGAATAAATTTTTGTAAATTTAGAATTTCATACAGGAAAAGCCACTTACGGATGAGCGTAACTAGGAAAGTCTCCATTCTATCGCCACTCTGTTAGGCTCACGCCCCGTGAAGTCATCATGAAATTATCGAGGGAGTATTGACGCGTCAAAAACCTGTACGACGTAATACTTAATACGCCTTATTACAAAGATTTTTGTTTCTTATGATCTAAACAGCCTTCGAAGTAATTGTTAACGCCAACGATCTAAAATAGATTTTCACAAGACCGAGTGACTAGCGCTAGATTAGCTTGTCCAGAATGGCATTTGACATTAGCGGCTAGGATGCGACTTTGCGACTTTTTAGCATTTCGAAGGACTTGTTTCAAATTTCATATTATAAACATTAAGACATTAGCAACAGGTGCCAAACCAAACATCCCATAGACTTCCTAGATATCATGGGGATATCCAAGTTTCTGCCTTTCAAGATATCCGACTAGTTATCCCTCGGAAACCTGGGAGATAAATAGGATCGAATGGGATAGCCCGGTATATCCTATTGCTGTAAGGGTTATAACCGATAATTCACAGCAATGAGATTTATACATAGGTTGTCCCATAATTTTTGTCGAACGGCCCTGCTAGAAGGGGAAGACTAATTTATATTAATGCAGTAAAAAGGGCGAGTAAAGGTAGGTATACACCCTAACTTTTGTTTTAAACCTGTCAGTCTAGTGTAAGATATCACAGTTGAAACGAAACGCAATTGCGACTCTTTGTTACTCCAGAATCAGTTAATGCTGTTTGGAAGGCAATAACATTGAATAGAAGAATCATATATAGACAATTAGAGGAACTTCTGCACATTCCGAAATCAACCTTACAACGGACTGTTTCGGAGCAGTTGTCTGTGAGAAAGCTGTGCACATTGTGTGTACCCCATGCCATTTCTGACGAGCAACGAGAGAATCGTGTTAAGTGGTGTAAAAAAATGCTGAAAAAGTTTAAATCTGGATCTGATGCGGAGGTGAATTTCATTGTGACGGGTGATGAAACGTGGTTGTACTGCTACGATGTGCCTACCAAATCTCAAAGCAAAGTTTGGGTCTTTGAAGACGAGGAGGTGCCAGTGCAAGGGCGACCTGTGTGTAGTTGATCTTCGAGAACGAAACTTCCTCGCCGGAATTGTAAATACCAGCATTTTACAGTTCTGACGGAAGGACAATCCTCACCAAACACTTCCAACATTTATTTGAAGCACTCTTCTTCATTTAAATCACGTGCAAAGCTGTAATAAATTATCGCACGAAAGTCACGTTTTGTGAGAGTCGCCATAGTGTTTCGTTTCAACTGTGATATCTCACACTAGACTGACAGGTTTGTATCAGAATGTAGGGTGTATACCTAACTTTACTCGCCCTATTTACTGGTATAATAGAAATTTGTCTTCCCCTTCTAGCAGGGCCGTACGACAAAAAATATGGGACAACCTATGTATAATACTGAGTTTTCCATGTTAACTATTTAGCTTCAGCTGAGTAACATAGGTACTTAGTTTTGTTGATTCGTTCAAAGCAATCGAACGCGCAGGGCTCCCGACAATGGGTCGGACAACAATGCTGACTACCCTAGAGTTTGGGGAGCCAATCAAGACATGTTAAAACTTTTCAGTAACAATTGTTTCAAACTAGGTGTGAGAGTGCATGGAAAGAGTTTTAATGTAAAGCATGGTTGCTAATCGCATGGGTGATCCAGTCATTAATAACAGGATGATTGAGTTTGGTACAAACATCAGGATCTTCTCCAAACATATTTATTCCGTTCTGGTAAATTTGAAGTTTCAAGCATAAGAATCTAACTTGATAACAACGTGATTCACGTAATGCTTGTTGTCATAAATGCAGCCTGAAACCTTTGGGTCCCTCAGCTGGGACAGTTTAAATTAACTCGCCTTTGAGCTTCCCGGAAAGAGGCCGTGAATTCTTGGAAATCACGGCGCCTTTCCCATAAAATCTCGTGAATTTCTGAGAACGTTAAGAGGCTAAGGGAATTTCCCATAGACGTAAAAAGCCTTATTTGTCCTAAAGCAGATATAATTTTCATGCGCGAGATTATTGTGAAGATGAGCTTGCCTGGCTAATAATCTCGTTGTCATTATATTGAGTCAACAGATAATAAATCTCTTAAGGGCAATGTAGTAATGTCAGTTCTGCCATCACTAGGAGGGTTTCTTTCTTAATTTCTAGATCGTAAGTAGGGAAAAACGGTGATCACCAACATCCCATAGAGGTTCGAACCGTGGTTCGAGGAGATCCGACTGAGCATTTCTCATCAAATGAAAAATATTTTCCCTATCTGTGATAGGAAAGAAACGACAAGGACGTTACGAAGACAATGACGCTTCGGGCGATACATCAATTTATGAAGTTACATAAGGATTTTGGAAAATGTACAATATTTATTGAAGGATGATTATTTATTTAATTTTGAAAACTAATTACCTGAACAGTAAGGAGTTTATGGAATTGTTCAAGTTAAATTATAGCTAATTTGGTGGTTTATTGAGTTGAGATACGTGAGTAGTGGAATCTGAAATTCAATTTGATTTGAATAGGATTAGATGGTGGGAATGTTTGGAGATAGTATAAGATACTTATTGACATACTGAGCCGGTCTGTTGTGCGCTTCTTTCAATTGGTTGGGTGTGAGTTTAAACTGCAGGTTTCGTTAGGTATCTAGAAAAATGGGAGGGGCGCAATATAAAGTTGGAGAAGAGCAGAAAAAATTACCAATTTGTCAAGACGTTTCAAAGGATTTAAAAGACATGTGTCGGAACGATGCTGTGGAAGTAGTGCGCTGTTTAAATAAGCAATACGTGATCTCTAGATAGATCTTAAATTTACCCTATACCCACTTTTTCCTCTTCGTACTAATATGAGTCTGACTTGCAATTTGAAACTTAGCATTTGGGACATTGTAGGGTATAGGATTGGAACAGTTTGGGAGTAAAGAGAAAAATTGAAGAAACGTGTATCAATACTTATTGCTTATTTTTATCAATCTATTATAATAATTAGGATTAGGGCTAACGTTTCGAAAATTTTCGTAACACTTGTCAGTGGCATAATTGTAACAGTATTACTTGCGATTTACAAATTAAGGTTTTTAACAATAAATTCTCTTTATACGAATGAAGTCATCATTTTTATGTAAATGTTCAATTGACTAACAAATTGACGATAAAAATATAGTCAGTAGCGAATCTATTTTAAATCAGATAGGCTCTGCCTTTTAAATTATCTGAACTCTCAACGACAAAGTAATGTAAGTATATTGTTTTTTTTAAAGAAAATTAGGCGACGCATATTTTTCCGATTTTCTAAAAAAAATGTTCACGAAGCCACGAGAATTTGAATATAAACGTCTATTTATAAAAAACACACACAATTTTTTTCCTTCACAAAATTGATCAAATTAATAACATACATTCATTCGATAAGCAAAAACTGTAAACAAACTATGAGGAAAAATAAAAAATATTGGGTTTTCCATAAAATGTTCTTTATTTTTGTTTTCGAATTTTGTACACATGAAAAGAAGATTTTCTGAAAAATTTCACATTTAATCCAAAATTTTAAAAATGTTTCTGCTAATATAAGAAAGGTATCGTATCAGTTTTGTGTGAACTCAATCATTTTTAAGACTGGGAGAATTTTCCTTCCTGAAAATATAGTTTTCGAGTATTGCGCGAAAATAATGTAAGATATCACGAAAAAGTAAAAAGTATTTTTGTAAAATGTTTTTTTTTCTCCAAAGTTTTCGTATTCTTATTCAGAGAAAAAAATCTTATTTCTAGAACATAATAAACGAGCTGCAACAAAAATGATCCCACTGTTTCTCTGTGTTTAGTCCACATAAAACATGCAATCAATATAAATTCTAATCAATGGAAAATGTTACTGATTTCAATAAACATTCCATTTCGCTCTGAATAAGTAGTCAGTCAACTTGCCCTCTTAATCAGGGGAAATTACTAATTCATGATTACTTACTGATTAGATTCAGTGACCCCTTTCGTACTGAGTTAATTTTAGCTAGGGCAAGAGAACTAATTCAATTTCCTGCACGGTTGTTAATGACATGATCGATCCAGTGATTAATATCGTGATGATTAAGATTAATAAAAATCTCTGGATCTTCACCAAATGTCTTTCCTCTCAGATCAGTCATAATTCCGACCAGTAGAGGGGCCGTTAATGGAGGAAATTGTACCGCTAGAGGGCCTCCTATATCGCCAATGCAAGTGCCTCTTCTTTTGGTTATATCAAGAGTACAAATACTTCTATTTGTAATATGAAGGCGCCGGTAGTAAAGACGTCTGCACTCCTCATTTGAAATTATCGATAATCGGGTTTGCATTAACTCTTTCGGATATACAGGATCGTGTCTGAAATGTGAGAGAGTGTTAGACCAAAAATGTTAGTTTGATCAACATAAAGAACAGAGTAGCTTAAGAGCGTTGGAAGGGTGTACCAAAAATGCACAAATTTCGTAGAAGTACTCTGACACGCGTAATTACAGGCGTGAATCCACATAACTTTACTAAAAGCTGGGTCCAGGGAAACAATGGAAAAATATTTGTTTGAATAGAACCTAAAGCAATCTCTGAAGTAGAAGAATGGAACCCGATTAAAAAAATATTCAGAAAGGGGGGAAAATATTTTATTAAAAGTGATTTTATGCACAGTTACCATGAAAAATAAATAAAATTAATTGAGATGGGCGTAAGAGAAAAGCAAGACAACGGAACTCAAGTTACACACGCGGTAATCGCCGCCAATTTCAGCTGTGTCGAATTGTTCGATTGTTGGTTGAAAACGCGACCCGTTGTGGAAATCGAGAAAAACGTATTATTAAAAAATACACAGCTTGAAGAGGGGCTTCATTGGCACCTGTGAGTGGCTACTCACTGAGAAATCTGGAAACCGTAAAACTACGAATGCGGCAATCTCTACAGAATTCTTCTAGAGAGTTGCAAGATTTCGTCCAGATTGCCGGGAGTTACAAGAGTTTCGAGATTCCTGACCCTGCTTGCGATCGAAGCTTGTGTTATACTCCTTAAAAAAAGACAGACTCGGCTAAACTCAGCGGCTTTTGGATTCAGTCAGCTGTTTATTCCACGCCAAGAAGCGTACCCACACTTAGTCCACATTTCTTTCCACACTTAGCCAAAGATTTCCATGATTTCTATACGAATGCTGGATTGCTTAGAGGGTTTTAAGAGTTCCTCCAAGAGTTTTCTTAAGATTTCCTGCGCAGCAATCTATGATTTCTCAGTGAGTAGTCCGTCGCGCATCTGCTCGGGTCTACTAGAGATGCTTCTCGCTAGTCTCTACTCCAGAAGTTGGTAACGAAAAGAGTGATGGCCGAAACTTGGGCATGAAGGAAAAATTGAAGATTATATTTTGAAATTTTATTTGTTTGTTAGTAAGTCGGAGTACTTAAAAAAATACTTAAATATTTTGTGTTTTGTGAGTTTCCAGTCGCTTTCTGCAGTAGCGAATAGCGAGATGCATTTTTAGAAGACCTTAACAGACGCCAATTGAGAGCCTTTTCATGCCGCGTATATTTTAATAATAAATTTTTTCCCGATTTCCACAACGAGTCGCGTTGTCAACCAACAATTTAACAATTTGGCATAGATGATATTGACTGAAATTACCGCAAGTGTAACTTGAGTGCTGTTGTCTGAAGTAGTCGGATATCTTCCCCGTCTAGTAAGTCTTGCTTCTCCCTCACACCCACCTAACATTATTTTATGTCCTTCTCATGTCAGCTGACATTTTGTAAATGTTAATAAAATATTTTTCACCCTTTCCGGAAAAATATTTAATCGTATTATATTCTCCACCTCGAAGTACCCTTTAGGCTTTATTCAAACAAATATCTTTACGTTGTTTCGCCCGACCACGCTCTAAGTGAAAGTATGTGGATTCACGCCTATAAATTACGCGTATTAGGGAACTTCTACAAAGTTTGCGCATTTTTTATAAATCTTTCCAACGTCCTTAATAACTTACTTTAAAGACCCTGGCTTGGTGCATCCCCATCCACTAAAAATACCATGCACTGTAGGAGGTAGAGCTCCAAGAAAGAGGCTAATTGGCCTATTAGGACCTTCGATAATGTCGATATGTGGAGAAGCTTCAAGCAAGACTGCAAACAAATTATACTTATAATTTGATGGCGGTGAATCAGGCATATTAAATTCGCTTTTTTTTTTGTTTTACATAAAAGGCAAAAAATTTTAGGAAATACCTAGTTTTATCTCGGGCACGACTATTATTCTGTTTCTAATAGTGTGAGGATATCCAGCGTTTCTCGATTCTGAACCAGATAAAATGGTGTACTTTTTTATATAGAATGGAAGAACACATTGGCGAGGAGCTATGACAAATGCGGCAGATAATATAGTACCAGCACACACACTAATATTATCTTTTTGAATGTTCACAATGTAGGGAGCGCCTCTAAGAAATATCGATCGATCTTCCACATTCGTTGAATCAATTACACGCTTCCGACGAATATGTAGATCTGAAGATTCGCCTGCAAGAATTATATAAAGAAATTCATTAGTATCATTTAATATGGACTTAAGTGACATTAGTAACTCCTGCTTCCAGTTTCTACACTAATTTTTACCCTTTCCATACACGCATCTTTCCTAACTCCACTTTCCCTCCTTCCTTTCCACATCCACCCTCTCCGTACACGCATCTTTTCTAACTCCACTTCCCCTCCTTCCCCTCCACATCCACCTTCTCACGGCCCACAATCCTCCATTTTCCACTCTTCCATCTCTCTCCTCTTCTCTTCCTCATATCCCTATTTTATTTCTCCTTCCCCCTCTAACTCCGCTTATCGCCAATCTATTTTTCAACCACTGATTCATCCTTCCCCGCCTCATACCCCTGTTATCTATTCTCAAGCCCACTCTTCGTACTAAATTCAAAGTTGATCATTAACTCTAACGCTAACCCCGCTTCTCGCCATCTTATTTTCCCACCACACAGTCCTCCTTCATCTCATACGCATGACTGAGCACTGCCTTTTTCTCGGTCCCGCGGTCCCTAAATCACCAAAATGCCGATGAATGAAATTCTAGAAAGTTACGCTTGAGTTACGACTGAGTTACGGCTCTTCGGGATTCCCGACTACTCTCTGTTACAAGTTTCTAACAATTTCATTGCCATAGCTACAGATATCCTCTATCGGTGAAAATCACAAGTACTTCTTCCGTTTTTTTAAATGTCCCTTTTGAAATGAATGTTATCCCCTTTCTGGTTTTATAAAGTATGCGCTTTTAATCTCTAAGCCCCAGTTACGTTACATCTCATGTGATCAAAAATTATCGTCGCTTATGATGTAATCTAATCCTGTCAATTTTCAGCAAGTTTTATCAACACGTGAATTTTTCGATACTTTTTGTCGAAGAAAGTAAAGAAACATGGTTCCCCACCAACCTCAATTTGCATTGGAATATAATTTAACAATAGGCGAATTTCAATTTTTTGTATTGCTTTATAGGAATCACTGGATTATACTTCATATGTGTACCAAGTTTTCAACAATTTCTACAACAATTGACCAAATTACAACAATTGATATTTTAATAACTTATTGAATTTGTGGTAGAAATTTGTTTAGTTTTTAATTTTTATTAATAAAAATAATTATCGGCAAAGTAAGCGGCAAATATAAAAAAGTTTATGCTTGTTATTTTTTGTAAGACTATAATTAAAAAAATTTAATTCGCAACTTATAAAACTTTTGCAAAATCTTGTCCAAATTACATTGTTAAGGTTAATTGAGAATTTAGTTAGCTGGCTAAAGTCGGGGTGGGTGTGTGCCAACATTAGCATACAACCCACCCTGAAGGGAGTGGAATAGAAAGAATACCTGTAAAAGTGGAAAGGGGTGACCTAAATGTCCCCCTCCCGTCCATGGTGTCCCACTTTCACTTGTTGGTTTTTCTGTGCATTCAATCAGGTAAAATTAATTAAACTTGAAGTTTGTATTCATTTGTTACTTCACAAAAGCCTGGAAAAGAAAGAGGGCGATTACGGCCACACTAGCCCCCTTTCTTCTTTTTATTCTATCCCACCCACAATCTTGTTATCAACCGGCTGAATTCATTTTCAATTTGACAGGGAGATCTGAAACGACAGTCTACTAAACCATAAAAACTCAGAAATTCGGACGGAATTAGGTGGGTCTTACGTTTTTGTGGTCGCTGAATCCAAATCCGAGATCGGTTTAACTCTATCAAATGAAGCTCAAGCTCGTTGGAAGGTCAAATCTAGGAAACCCCAAAGAAACTATGGGAACTAGGGTTGTTGTTTTGTGGGTTATGTGTTATTAGGTAAGGCGGTTTATAGGTTTTAGGTTTGTGGGTTTAGGGTTCGTAGTTTGGCGGATGTTGGTTTGTGTGTTTGAAGTTGTTGCTTTTGAGGTTCGTAGTTGTTGATTTGTGGGCTTAGGGTTGTTGAATTTAGGTTATGTGTTATTAGGTAAGGAGGTTTGTAGGTTTTAGGTTTGTGGGTTTAGGGTTCGTAAGTTGGTGGCTGTTGGTTTCTGAGTTTGAGGTTGTTGATTTGCGCGTTTGGGGTTCGGGGTTGTTGATTTGTGGGCTTAGGGTTGTTGACTCTGGGTTATGTGTTATTAGCTAAGGGGGTTTGTAGGTTTTACGTTTGTGGGTTTAGGGTTCGTAAGTTGGTGGTTGTTGGTTTGTGAGTTTGAGTTTCTTGATTCGCGCGTTTGGGGTTCGGGGTTGCTGATTTGTAGGTTCAAGGTTGGTGTGTAGGAGTAGGGAAAAAGACCTTGCATTTGAATTTAGCAACCTTATAATTGTGAGATGCATCCAGTTAGGTAAATTGAAACGATCTCGTAAACATATTGTATACATTCTCCCATAGTTTCTTCCGGTTTTATGAGATTTGACCTTTAAAAGACCTTGAGTTTCATCTTATAGAGTAAAACCGACCTCGGATGGATTTCGCTATCGCTAAAACATTAATCTTATTGTCATGGAAAGTAAAGTATCTTAAAGCATACAGAATCTATGTAACTTAAAATTTTAAAAATTGAATATCTCCGCGAAAGAAAAGTTATTTGAGCAAACTGAACCGCATTTGAAAGAGCAAGACTTGTAGTTTAAAATGCTTTGTATAGTTTTCCGAGAAAAAAAATTGGCGCTGCTACATAACCTCAAATATGTCAAAAACAGTGTTTTTCGCACTTTTAGGTTATGATATCTCAAAAACCTGCGCTAGGATCGCATTTTTATGGCCAGATTTAGTTTCAGTGACCCGAAAACTATGCGAAATGATTATGGGTCGTTCGTGACCCAGTCGATTTTTCGAGCTCGAATTTTATTGGAAATAAAGAGGCGTGACACCTCAAAAAAAATTTGTTCCCATACTCAAAAACAATTGAACGTTAAAATAGAGGATCAGAATAATAACTTAGAATTTTAAAATTATTTTTTTATCGCAAACTGTATTGATGGAGGAAGTGTAAACACAAATGACCAAAAAGGACGGCGGAGGTTGTGAAAATAACGAGGACGGTGGAAGGTGAATAATAAATGGGTCCTATTTGATTTTAAAATAATAGAGAGAATACGACGTAAAGGAAATAGATTACGATAAAAAAACAAGCAAATTTGTCTTACCATTATTGTCATCTAATAAAACCGAAGTTCCTTGCGATAAAACTGCGAAAAATATTAAGAGACTCAAATAACGTTGCTTCTTCATGGTAACAAAAAATTATTAATGAGTGAGTACAAATTCGTCGAAACGAAAACAGTGGCGTTATTTTTCTGATCCGAATCGTGACAGAAACGAAGAGAATTCAACTCTAATAGGGAAACTTTATTTGGAGTACTTGAGAATTATGTAGGCACAATTTGTGCAATATGTTTTTACAGCTTTACAAACGAGACAACTTTTATTTTCAAAGTAAAATCATTTCAAGGTATCATCTTATGGCCTTATTTTTTACGTTATCTGTTAACATTGTGTGTCTACTATGGAATGTATTTATATAATTCCATCGTATACATGTTAGCATTTAGCTGTATGAAGATGGCCCAACCAAATTCATAATTTGAAAATTTTATAATTTAGGATTGATAACGGGACAAGTGTGTTACCTATTTTTTTTCTTTTTCATTGTGAAATACGAACATCTTAAACAGTTCGAGGCATGATGGAGAGGTTAATGAGCCTCATTTTCACAACGAAAATGTAAGAATATAATAATAATTGGAAAAAAACATCAATAATACATACACTTACAAAAATAAATAATCTTTCAATAAATTTAGGAATAAGACAATTTAATATATGTAAGTTTTTCAATATCACTGAACCTTTATAAGAAATTCAAATGTATTATTATTATTAGTTCTGGGTTGAGACCGCAACAGCTCCTCACGCTTGGGTAATCCCGTCGCGTCCCCTTGTGAGCTTAAGAGTGTCCCGAAAGCCCTTCCCATTGGGAGAGGACCGCAGCCACACTGCTGGCTGATATCTCTGACTCACTGATGCAGTAATTGACTGTGAGTGTTAGACGTTTCCCCGCAATCGCAGGGCAGTGACAAAGGATGTGAGTAGTTATCTCATTATCCTTTCAGCACAGACGACAGAGGGGATTTTCCGCAAACCTTATCTTATGTCCTGTAAACATTTATGTTATGACCTTGATTTCTTGTTGATAATAAAGTCACGACCTTGTAGAAATGTGTCAAAATAGTCTCCAATGACAGGTCAAATCAATAAAAATTCCTCGAAATAAAATTTAAAATTGTTGTCGATACGTTTCGGCTGCTATGTCAGCCCTCATCAGTCAAAACATTTATTGCTAAAGAAACAAATTAGTTACATCGAAGTTAAAACATTTACAAAAATCATTTACAAAATTCAACCAAAAAATAAAAAGAGAGCATACCTGATTTAGTGATAGTAAAAAACCATCAAAGCAATTCAAAGAAATAGAAACTCCACTCAAAAAGTAAACGTAGTAAAAAATATAAAATGTTTACAATAAAACAAGAACTTGAATTAAGAACGAAGGACAAAGACATTGATGAGTCGTTGACGGATGACAGTGTCAGACTGAGGAAATTATTTGTAGACACTCTAAAATCGAGAAACCAATTATAAAGGCAATTATACCATTGATGATAATATAGGCAGTGATTGTACTATAATTTGGTAAGAGGTTTATATTGATCTGGAAAATTAATATGCTCGAATCTAATATTTACATTATCATCATTTTTGTTAATGAAAAAATTTTCAACTATTTTTCTGCGTGCTGTGTTAGGTTCAACTGAAAGAATTTTATAATGTTCGAAATCGAATTTGTGTCCAAGCTCTAAGTAATGTTCCGAGAGTGCAGTATGATTAGAAGTGCCAGGGTTCCTGATAGAATTGATGTGTTCACGTGTACGAGTTTCGATTGATCTGCCTGTTTCACCAACGTATGTGGAATTGCAATCTTTACATGGAAATTCATAAACTACGCCAGAAAGCTTACCCCTTGGAAGTGGGTCCTTGAGATTGTTAAAATAACGGGAGAATTTATTAACTGGTTTATAAATAGTTTTGATGTTGAAACTTTTTAAAATTTGTTGAATTTTTTCAGAAAGGTTTTTAATATAAGGTATAACAGTGAAGTCAATAAAGCTGTTAGACTTATTATTATTAATTTTATTTGCATGAAATTCGGAATTGTAATAACGATGGGTTACATTTTTTAAACAAAATTCAATAAGTGATTTTGGATAACCATTTTTCAAAAGCGTTTGTTTAATAAAGTTAATATTTTTACTTCTAAATATAATGTCTGAAATTCTAAACATTCTATGAAATAAACCAGTAATTACTCCAATTTTGTGATTAATAGGATGAGCGGAATTAAAGTTCAAGTATCTACCTGAAAAAGTTGTTTTTTGGAAACAATCAATTTTAAGTTCATCGTCAATACGGACAATCAGTGTATCTAAGAAGCTAATTTGTGAGTTATTTTCTACTTCAATTGTAAGTTTAATATTGGAGTTGTATGAATTGAATTTATTCGAAATGAAATCAAGTTTATCATGGGGAACCGCAGTGATAATGTCATCGACATACCTGAAGTAAAATGGAATTGTGAAAGGTAAAGATGAAAGACAATCAGATTCTGAGTTTTCCATAACAATATTGGCTGCTGCCGGAGAAAGTGGTAAGCCCATAGCTAAACCAGAAACCTGATTATACGTAAGATTGTTAAACTTAAAATAGGTAGAGTTGAGGCAAGTCTTATCTAAATCAATAAAATCAATCATCGGAACACTAGTAAACCTGCTAATCTCAGTCCATTTCGACTCAATACATCTTAATACTTTAGAAATTGGTATGCAGTTAAACATTGAGACAACGTCTAAAGAAATCAAAACATAATCGGATGGAATTTTTTGAAATTTAAGTTTTTTAACAAAGGATAAACTATCGGATATGTGATATGGTGTTTTCCCAATAATATTATTGAGGATTTTAGAGATGAATTTGGATAAATTATAAGTGGGCCCATTTATTGTAGAAACTATTAATCTTAAAGGGTTGTTATCTTTATGTATTTTAGGCAAACCGTAAGCCCTGGGAGTAATACAAGAATAAGATCTTAAAGATTTTGCCTCAAAGTGGCTAATGTAACCTTTTTGTTCCAAATTTGTAATTAATTTGTTGTATTTATCTTGTAAAGTGGAAGTATATTCAAACTTGGAGATGGAATAAAGCTTTTTATCTTGGAGCATAGAATTCATTTTTTCGTTATATTCTGTTTTTGAGATAGCAACTGTAACATTGCCTTTATCAGCATTAACAAACATAATATCAGGGTTCTCGATTTTAAAGTTTCTAATACAATTTGTGTTAATTATGTTATCAAACTTTTGTTTATTTTTGAATTTAATCTGAGAAAGAAAATTTAAAATTGATTGAGTATATCGGTTACGAATAACATTCTTATCATCTCGATCTAATTTGCAAATGCCAGTTTCAATCGAAGAAATGAAATTTTGAACTTTTAAATCACTTATGTAATAATTATTGGATGCAAATTTTGGACCCAAGGAAATCAAATTTATAACCTTCTCAGGGATATCAACGTCAGTAAGATTTTTAAACCAGTTATTACTGTAAACAATTCTGCTGTTCTGAATTTTTTTCTTTTGTAATATTTCAAATTTATTGATAGAAGAAAGTTTTTTATTTTCAAAAAGTTTTTCAAATTTAACATTTTCAAAAATGAAAAATTTATTTAAAATGTGCTGTGGGATAATTTTGTTGACGATATATATGCTATATATGCGTATAGACAAAGCTACCCGAAATGAGCCGCTGGATGTTTCATTAACAATTACGAAAGTACAATATCGTAAAAGTTTGATGTTATTGTTCTCTTTCCATGTAACACACTTACCTTTGATGGCGGGGAATATAAAATCGGGGACACAGTCTAAAAGAATAAAAACGCAAAGCACCACTACTCACTTTGAATATTATCAGCAAAATCTTCAGGATTATTAAAATGTTTAATGTGTGACAGTGAAAATTACTGTCTTCAGAGTATTTTAAGCCCGTAATGGAAAAAATGGTAATGCCCCTAACATGAACTCTTTAGTTTGGAAAATCAAAAGAAGCTTTTCATAATTCAATATCATGAAATATTTAGAAGGCTTTGAAATATTTAAGAACAGGTACAAAAAGTCACTTTTTAATAATTGACCCTTCTCAGTGCATTGTACGCCTAGATATACTGAAACTTGGTTTTAATCAGTCCCGGTTTACCTCGTTCCAAAAATTGGTGTCTTCTGCGGTTTCGTGGTGAGAGGCTCATCGGCATTTCCATACCGTGCTCCAGGTAGGCCCGCATACGAGCTTGGCCTCCCATTTTATTTCAGCTACACTACGCATGGGCTAGCACCACTAACACCTTCGGTGCTTAAAAGTCTTGTACAGGAAGCAGAGCATACGCTTTTACTACGAGAACATGCTGACAAGCCCCTTCATGGTAAATTCTACGACATCATACGTAGACAAGAGCTCTCGATGAGTCTGTCCAACATGTTCCTCAAGTCTGCTGAATGTAGATCGGAGACTGAGGGATTTATTTTTGCCTGTCAATACGGCGTTATAGACACCTTAGTTTGCCGCGAGCGCATGATGAATGTACCTGTAGGCGATACCAACTGCCGAGCGTGCAAGCAAGAGCCAGAAACACTTGGACATGTTCTCAGTGGATGCTCAAAGTGTGCACAGCAAAAGGCTGTTCTTCTGGGATCACTTCATCTGGTCCGTCAACACTGTTCCCCATAACATTCTACAAATAATAGTAGCTCTAACAAAGTATCCAGTGGTGAAACCTTGATTTCGAACTGACCCGTCAGCCGTCTCTCGTGTAAATTTCCCGCTCTTGCTTACCTTCTGGGATAGAAGGAGCAGGAGTGGATGAAGTACACGTTCCAGTTGGGTCGGGATTGGTTGATTTGAGGAACCATGATCGTAGCTTCCAGGGCCTACAACTTTTAAAACATTTTAATAATAGAGAGCTCCGGTTCTTGCAGCCAGCCATGTTGCATTGGGCTCACTCCCTAATGAAACGAATTATGCGCCTACGTCACCATAATCGCGCAATGCCACCTAAAATCATCGATTTAAATGGTCGGACCACCTCAGGAGGGACATCCTTACCTGTTGGCAAAGAAGCTTACCAGCGCGAAGAGGATTCACGCTGAGGTTAAATGAAGGTTGGGTCAATATGCACCCGGAATGTGCTCATAAAATGCCTCAGTATTTCAGAGATCAGGTATCGTTTTTGCGTAAAGACGGATATGAAGCTCTTTAACAAAATCCAGGCTTGCCAACGTCAGGCTCAATCCATCGCCAGCCGGATGCAAAAGGCTGTTCTTCTGGGATCACTTCATGTGGCCCATCAACACTGTTCCTCATAACATTCTACAAAGATTGGTAGCTTTAAAAGAGTATCCAAAGGCGAGACCTTTATCTGCAACTGTGCCGTCCGCCGCGCAAGGTCATCCGCGGCTAGAGACCGCCAGTGTCCATCTCTGTCTTTCCCACGTGCGTTTCCTCCCTCTTTTCAACACTATCTCCTTCTCTACTCTCACCTTCCTTTCTCTCTCAGGCGCACTGGTTGGATCCGGGGAGCTCAACCAGCACACAGAACCAGCACTTTATGAAAATTTAAATTATTCTTTTCAATTAATAATTAGGTGATAGTAGAGGTTCAATTTATTGTAAATTATCACAGAACGTTACCCTTTGAATTCATGGCCCCGCTAGCTCAAAAAGAAGTGAAATTTTAAATGAAACCCGTACGAACTCTCCCTGGAATATTTAATAACAATCGAAAATTGAGGTACGTGCACCCATGCATATATGTGTGCACGCACATCAATTTAAACAATTGAAATTAATTATTATTAGTCGACGGCAGCACGTGCCGCCGACGAGTTTGGAGGGCCGCCGAGGCTTCGCTTCCTGTGGAGGAACAGGAACGGAGAGAGAAAGAGAGAGTGGGACAGCGGGCGCTAGAGGCACACGCGCAATGCGTCGCGGCACCAGTTGTTCCCAACATTCGGAGGCACGATCCAGAGGAGCCATAGCTCATTGTCGAAGGAGAGTGGAATCTCCTCGAGATTCGTGGTGGGAGGGAAGGAACGCGAGACCCACGGACGCGTCGACCAGCTTGAAACAGGGCAGATCCTCTCTCCTTGAGAGTGCCCTCTTTATATCAGGAACCACGATATGTGTTCCCTCCGGAGAACATCACTCGCGGAATGAATAATAGCCCTATCCGGGTGAATAATGAGTCATCACCACCGTGCCCACGGGCCTTACGGGTGCCACCCGCTTTCAATCTACCTTCTCCGAGCTCTCTTCTAGAGGCACGAGCCCCGCTGTCTTCAGGGTCCCTTCTTGTAGCGGAGGAGGCCCGGGCGCACTCACCAGCCCTTCCAGAAGCTGCTTTTAACGTCGTACCAGAGGAACGAAAACCGGCGACCCCTACTCACGCAGTCGCCGCCACACCAGGTTCAGGGCACGACGTTCTACTTTTATGCGCCGACGAAACGCCGGAGACGTTCTCTCCTTCACTATTAGTTTCGCCATCGCCTCCACCTGCGAGACAAATTCGAGGCGCGGATTCCTTCCGACGGAATCTCCAATTCTAATCGTTTTACTCTAACTTTTTCGCTTCTTTCGATGTTCACCGCCCACTATATTCGTCGATCGTCCCCTCCTATGAACGGACTCAGCCCGCGGCAGCGCTTTATGCAAGATGGGGCTAAGAGGGTTTATCTTCCCCCACCCACTAGCCAGAAGAACGTGGCGCGTGATATAGTAAAGCTAACGCCGCTCCAACACCGACCAAAAACCAGTGACGACCTCCCTCCTTCCCCCCCCCCTTTTTTTTGCTACATTCACCAAATATATTCCCAGACTCATCCTGCACACCTTAACGACAATTCCCCTCATCCACGAACACGTGTATATACCCCCCCCCCCCCCAAAATTCATCTACAAAGGGGGTAGAGAACAAGAAGAGACACAATGATAGAGTATAATATACATGTCAAAGAAACAAATAAGCAGAAGATAACTTTAAAAAAGATTAAAATAAAAAAATATTTCCTCCGATCCATATTTTTTGTGATTTTCATAATTTTCGTTTTTCGACTTATTTCGCTGTTCAGCGCTATCAGCAAAATTAAACATAAAATGATAAACGGTACCAAGGATATTTTGATACTGAGGAATAAAAAAAGTATAAAAAGTTATTATAGCCCTAATTGTATATCACAATTGCACATTGTAAATATTAATAATTCCGAAAATTTTGCGAGGGATAATAAAGCAGCTTGAAGTCGGATTGAAATTAGTATATATAGCAGTAAATATGTGTCAAACTTATCAGTTACGAATTTGGGAATCTATCAAGAAAAATAATGAAGAGCCTTATCAGCACTATACTTCTTACAATCGTGGCTTACTCTATTTGTAGTGGTAAGTGACCCCAATAGGATGTAAATCCTAATGTAAATATCTTAAAAATTATATATTTTTTAAAATAGTTTAATTTCAAAATTGTGCAACTCTGGGGACTTTCACGAGATAATATCAAATTTTTCCTATGGTTCCATTTTCGGTGCTTCTAATTAGAATTGTGTAGTGTTTAATATATTACGGTTTATATTTAATCATTTTAAATCACAAACCTAACACGCTCTACGATCTTTCATTAGGTATTTTAGGTTGGGCTGGGGCTATGGTCCCATAATTATCCTAGTTAAAATATGATAAATATTAGAAAAAGGAATTTTGCGGTCTGATAGCATTTGGTAAAAAAAAAGTTGTCGGTACCGGTAAAAAACCCAAACTGTTTCGAGGCCAACTTATACTTTTTATATCTGTTCAAGAACCAGTCCCACAGATTTCGAAATAATATTATTTTCTAGAAAAATGTATTAAAACCATCAAAAGCTTTAAATGAAGACTTTTCTTTTTGTTGTTTGATCCCGTGATCTTTTTGAACGAGGAGGAATTATCCTTTTTTTGGCCTTCAACAAAACCTAATAGTATTACTAATAATAGTAAAATTTGAATTTAGAGATTTATCCATAAATTGAATTGAACATTCTTACTCATTGCAGTGCAATGCATAGAATAAAAGGAGCGTAGGCAGAGACAGTTAAAGTCTTACGTAATATATGGACAATCCCTAAGGTGAATTTCATAGCCTTACATACATCAATATGAATATTTTAACTTAAAACTGGATGCAAATGAGATAAACAGGATTTGGTATAGATTGTTCTTCCGTATATTGTTAACAAAGTTATTTTTTACGCAATTGTACAAAAACTGTACAGAATAGTAAATTTATGTAATAATAGTACAATATATTGACTTCAATTGCAAGTTACGTTTCCTGAGAAATTTTATGTTCCAAAAACATTGGTTTTTTATACACTTTGGAAACATGCATTGGATTTATAAATAATTATACCAAAAGTTTATAATAAATAAGCACACAAAGATTTTAAGATTTATAAGAAATATGATTATTTATTTAGAATAGAAGTTAAAATTCGAAAAGCCTTTGGCTGATATGAATTTAAAAGAATTGGCACTGCATATCTGGACACTCTTTTAGCTTTGACAGACCTTGATTAATCTCCTTGCTCGGTTTAGTTCATCTTGAACAGTAATGACAATTTAGCAAACAAGTATATGAAAAGAGTGGAGATTCTAAAGAGCTTTCAATAAATGAGCTACTTACTTATGGTCAATAGGAAAAGAGTTATACCTGGTCAGCTGCTGGCACTTACTCGTGTCTGGCTTCTAGGATTCGAACCCCTGGAAGGTTCGTGACGATTTGATGTAGACAAGAATGTAGAGTAGGCTGGGATTGTCAGGTCTATTTTTATGACTTGTCCGTTTGTTGTTTAGTTGCTGAACCGTGTATATCTGGGATTGATTTCGAGTTAGAATTTCCGCACCGATTTTAGACTAACTAGCGGCGAATAGGTATTTCTGGCGGGTCTTGAAGAGCCAGGCTCAAAGTATTTGAAGAAGAGAATAAGATGCTAAGTGGTTATGGTCCTTTCTGATTGTTGCTCTGTGATTTAGCAGTATTTATGCACGTCACGCCCCTGCAAATTCCAATAAGCGTCCATTATAGGTGACACTAACTGCCGAGCGTGTAAGCAAGAGCCAGAAACACTTGGGCATATTCTCAGTGGATGCTCAAAGTATGCACGCTCCGCGTACATAGAGAGAAGCAATGCCGTTGTGGAGAATGATTAGTGTCAGATCTACTACAATTTATCATTCTGCACCACTCAAAATATCAGTGGCACGAAGCCTGATATTTTCCTCCAAGACCTGAAGACGCAGATCATTTACGTGATTGAATTCTCGGCATCAGCCGATGGTAATATCACGGCAAATGAGGAAGAAAAACTGGGGAAATATCAAGCACTTATTTTTTATCTGAGCAGACTGTACCCAGGCTACAAAGTCAATATTGTAGATAATCGGCTGTCTTGGAAGCATGAACGTTTAATTTCTTAGCCAATTCAACAAAATCCCTGTTCGCCAGCGTCAGGCTCAGTCCATCGCGAACCGGTTGAAAGATGCTGTTCTTCTGGGATCACTTCATCTGGTCCGTCAACATTGTTCCTCATAACATTCAGCCGTCTCTCGCGTAAATTTCCCGCTCTTGCTTACCTTCTGGGATAGAAGGAGCAGGAGTGGGTGAAGTACACGTTCTAGATGCGTTTGGATTGGTTGCTCTAAGGAACCATGATGGTAGCTTCCGGAGCCTAAATCTTCTAAATAAATAGTCGCGGGACGTGACATGTATACGAACTCTCGAACAACGTTTTGCAGATGAGAGGTATCTGCATGTTATTAAAAAAATCCGTTTTGCGGTTAAACCATGCAAAATACGAAAAAATGCTAAGGCATTTGTGAATACCAGTTTACGGTCAAACTGTGCATGATAAATATGATAAAATGTTGCCAAAAAATTGTTTTTCTTAAAAAGATCAACAAATATTTTTTATACCATTTTTTCTTAAGACGCATAGTTATCGTTTCAATCGCAAAAAATAACATTAAAAATAAAGCATAGCACTCTAAATTCTCTGATAATACATTAAGAAACTAATCAGAAATATGTTCTTAATTTTAAATTAGAATATACAAGATGTACTGGAATATTTATATAACATTTTGTATGAGAAGTAAAAGCAATTTGTAAACTGGAACACTTGGCTCAAAAATAACTTATCTTTACTGTCTTGACTTTTCGTACAACAAATTATCCGATCTGGATTTAACCTAAATAGATAAGCGTTTATTTTACGGCCTGCTGGCCTTCAAAATTGACTTGCTTATACTTTCATTTTTACAGAATTTTCTTAAAACTAACCCTTAAAAACTAACATCCAACTACCCCATATCTCTAAGACCGCTCTCTCTTATCGTCTTGCCTTCCTCGATTCGCCTCGCCTCGAACGCATGTCCCTACTTTCTCGCTTTGTCACGTATTGCCAAATTCTTCCTCCGCGAGAACTGCCTAATATTGATCAACTATTTATAATATTTACATTTTACTTATACCTACTTCCTCTTCTATTTAGAATCTTTCATTAATTTCAATTTTCATTAATTTCCACCTTCTCGCACTTTTCCAAACCAGTGCTTCTCCCTGTCATCCCCCTTCTCGCACAATTCACACATCCTCTTCTCCCTGGAAAGCCAGACACTATTAAATCCCTCCATGCACCCACATCTCATCCTCGCTGTAAGCTCCTGCCTTCCTTTCTCTCCTTTCTCACACAAATGTTTCGCTCCCTCCTTTCGCATCATCCACTCATTGTTCCCTGCTGCCTTCCCTCTCTCCATGCTGTTTTTTTAACCATCTAATATACCTTCCTTCCTTCCTTGTGCATCCTTCTTACTTTATCCTTCTGCAGTCCATGCATTCTAAAATACCTTCCCCTTTCAACGTCCATCTTCCCACCCCCTCTCATGTTCTCCTTCTCTCACTAACACTCCCTAACCTAAACTCTTTCTCCACGTCTCCCTCCTGACAATATAATTAGGCGCATTCCTTGCCAACACCAGTGTCCACTTTGCATACCTATTCTGTATCCTATTTACCTCCTCACTTTCCTTTCACCCCCACACCTCCATTCCATAAAAGTAGACACTCAGCACTGGCGATTTGAATAATTGCATTCGCCTTCCAAAATCATCAGCCAACAACTTCTTTTCCAGTCCGCAGGCATACTAATACTTTGAAAAATAATTCTGTTTAGCAAAAAACGTTTATGATTAATTATTTATATTGTTATTATCAAACTGACAAATGTACTTTCGGGACCTTTAAACGCGTCTGACGTCACATAACGTGTTTCAAAAATTTAGTTTTGAGTAACGCAAGTTTTATGCCATTACATGCAATAGAAAATTATCAAAATTCTTTTGAAATGTAAGGCTAACTTATGAAAATTCCATTAAAATTTCGTAATATTCATGGGAAAAAGTTTTGGATGAAAATAATATAAAGATACACTGAAACCTAGATTTGTGCGTGGTTTCGCGCATGGCCGGCACTGGCTTTCGGTCTTCATGCTGTTTGTCACGCTTGACTGAGCACCGCCGTTTTTCTCAGAAACAAAGTATTTAAACCATATATTTTATTCACACGTCTCAAGTGGTGCAGATATATTGATGTAAGTCATGCAACAATCCTATTTAATAAATAAAAGTCCCGTAAAATCTTAATAAACAAATGGCTCAGTTTGTTGCTTAAAAGATTCTCTATATTTGTATTTGATAAATTTTGATAGAAACGATTCGCTTGAAATTTTTTGAGTAAACAAGTTAGTTTTAACAAAATGCAACAAGTAAAATCGTAAAGAATGTTTTAAAGAAGAAAAAGAGCCATTGTTTACTGAGATTGGATATAAATTAAGATATGTTATAAAGAAGTTTAAAAAAACACCAAATATCAAATAGTAACTATTGTTAGTAAAATAATTTGGTTTAACACAAATTTTTTATTAAATATGTATTGCTGCTCCTTTTAAAGTGCATTGAAACTGATTGCAATTATGTTTTTTCTGCTTTATCAACCCGTTTTTATATATGAAGTTGTGTCCATGTGTCGACCCCAAAAATCAATTTATTTATTATTCGACTCACGCTAATATTAAAATTCATTAGTTATTACTTAATATTGTTCAATTCTTCAAATTATTCAATTTTTGAAATTAAAATTTTTATCAGAAAAAAAGATCGCACTCCTCTCACTCTACTGGGATTCGAACACCAGATCAACTGATCAATTTTTGGTACTTCGATGAGATAATATTCCATTTATCCGATTGTTTCATTGTTGTGCTTCGAGTTAGAATTGGCTAGTGTTTAATATATTGAGCTTGATACTTAATCATTTTTAAATCATAAATGAAGAATAGCGTTCCAAAAGAAGATATTTAAAATTAATTCGAAAATTGGATTATTGGTTCAGAAAAGCAGATAAATTCTAAGAAACCATGTAGCATAGCAAAACGCGATTTTATGTCATTTTTCAAATTTTATGTTTTATTTTTCATGAAATATTTCCCATTCTTTACAATCCACGAGCTACAAATCGATTTTCCTTGTGCTTTTTTTACTTAAAAATAAAAAAATTGAAAGCATAGGCGGATTTAAAAA
>CAKNWT010316419.1:0-10688 GCA_932066315.1 Andricus coriarius
TGTGGGTATTATATTAAAGTCAATTTAAATCGCTCTAAATTCATAGAATATCAAGTACAAATATTGTATTTTTAACTAAACAGTTGAATTTTCAACCAAAAAGATTAATTTTCTACCTAAGAAGACGAATTTTCAACAAAATACATACGAATAGAAATTTCGGGATGTAAATTAATAATTTGGAATTTTTAAGGAAAACCCTTATTTCATCGACTTCTTCCAGACCATTTAATAAATGGTCTGGATGAAGTCGATGAAATAAGGTTTTTCCTTAAAAATTAACAAAATAAATAAATTTTTAACTAAACAAAAATTAATCTAAAAATAGAATAGTTAAATTTTTAGTTAAAAAATTGATTTTCAACTAAAAATCAAACTAATTTTCCACAAAATAATTAACATTTTCGACCAAAAAAGATGAATTTCCAACAAAAATGGAATAGTTTTTATTTCGATGAAAAAAATATTTTAGCTTAAAATCAAAAACAGAAAAGAAGAATTTTCAAGAAAATAGTTGAATCCTCAACCAAAGCAGATTAGTTATCATTTCAATAGTTCCATTTTTTAAAAACAAAAAAATCAAATTCTACAAGAAGAGATGTGTGTTTAAAGTAAAAAGACTAATTTTCAAAACAAGAGTTGAATTTTCAACCAAGGAAGATTTTTTAGTCAAGAAAAAACAAAAATTGTAACCAAATTCTTGACTTTTCAATCCAAAAACGAATTTTCTACAAAACGGTTGGATTTTCAAGCCAATAATATATATTTTCAACATAAAAGTTAATTTTTAAGCAAATAGTTGAATTTTCTACCAAAATATTTAGTTTTTACCAAATTATTGACTTTTCAACCAACTACTTGATTTTTAAACCAAAGAAAGATTAATTTTTGATAAAAAATATGATAATACACTTTTCAACTAAAAAGAATCAGCTTTCAACCAAAAATAGTTGTATTTTCTTATTTATTTATACTATATTGACTTTATTTATACTTAATCCGGCCACAAATATCGTTGGAAACGAACCAAAGATATTGGAAAAATCCTTAAATTAGAAATTTCCAGCGCAGAATTTCATTAAAGTATTATTATTAATTAATCAAATTGATAAATCGTTAAAACAAAGATACTTATATCTAAATTAAAAATTGTGAAAGTCTGCATATAGCGTATAAACTAAATAGGAATAATTCTGACCGAGTTTTAAAATTTATAATTGATTTCACAGCTTATTTTACAGTTATAAAAATATAAAGACGTCATCGAACTAAAAATATGTGGAATTATTATCAGTACTTCTTTTCAGATTTTTATATATTTATTCAACTATGGGATTCGTTTTATATAATTTCTCCGTATTTCTTATTAAACAAAAAATGGAACATGTCGTTTTGATTTCGTATGACATTTAGAATTCACGATGTTACATATTTAATTGAAAGGTATAAAAATCCACAAGTCGGAAATACATTTTGTTTATTGAACAGAAATGACGTTTTTTAAAATATATTTTAGTTTTGTTGATTTAAGTTTTCTATATGTTTCTGTTTGAAAAAGTTTGGAAAAGACTATGAAGTTTGCGATAATTAAATAGGAATTTTGATACGAAGTGTCTCGTCGTCCCGAAATTCGTTTATTTTTTATAATCTATAGACTAAAGAATAATGAGATAATTAAACATTAAAATTTATTTCTGATACTTTTATAATATTCGGTTAACAAACTGGAAATTTTGCTTAGAAAAATAGTGAATTTTTCACTTCACGCTTTTTGATTTCGGACTAAACCTTTTTTAATCCGGCCTACGCAACATTTTAGGTCCTATACTCAAAAGAAGGAAGCAGCCATTGAATCCAATTGAAGATTATATGGCATCTTCTCTATTATCATTACGAAAGATTTTTACCATAATTGTTTTGGTAACATCGTGATGAACGATATAAAGTATCAAATATGGGTAAAAACAAAACAAGTTTAAAAACATTTACGAGAGTCTAGACGTAACTCGCATCGATTGCACATTCTCTTTACAAATTTGCCACATGCAACGTGACATGTTCTCGTACACACGTGCAGTCGGAGATTGTAAATATGAACGACCTGAAACTTGTGTGACTCTTCAGCAAAATGTTGCGACGTAACGAAAAGATTCTTGGTGCGAGCAAAATGAGATCGAAATCGCATTGGATGTGAGATGTGAGTTGGAAGATGTGAAACTCAGTGGCGTATTCAGCGAAAAAATCTCATATCAATTCATCTTGACCTTATATTTCAGTTAAATGATAGGGATTACGTCTATTACTATTATTTCCCTCTAAATGAATTTTGAAGAATCTGTTTTATACGCTACTGGTGTAACTAATCTCTATTATTCATATATGAGTCATACAAGTGCACACAACTGCATAATGCGGTACGGATTTGCTAAATTAAATGTCCATCCTTAAGGACAGCTGTTTTTAAATTGAAGAAATCCTGACAAGTCACGTACAACCCAGATTTGTAACAAGACTAAGTGTCTGCTTTACCGCAACAAGATACTATCTTTTCACTATCTAAATATCAAAGTTGCGGGTATAATTTCATCATATGTATGTATTATTATAGGACGTGCATCTCTGTTATTGTGATAATAAATCTGCATATCCTGTATTCCAGGTCAATGTTACAGTTTTGAAAAATTATAATTTTGCTCTCCTCTCCAAGAAAGTTTTATATTTATTTTTTTGTTATTAAACAACATGTAAAATCCCTTGATTATCCTTGTACTTCTCTATTATATGGGCTCTATAAATTTGGTATAATGCTCGACTCATTCTCACGTACGCCTTCCAGATAACTAACTGGCTTTTCCTGATTATTAAGGGAAAATGAGAGTAATTTATTCTAACGTCATTAGTTTCTTGGTATCAGGCGTGGGAATAAAAATGCACAATTCCCGTGCTAGATTAGAAACCACTGAACTCGTTCTGGCGTTCGCTCTCTCATTTTCAGATCCTTACTCAGACTGGTTCATTTCAACCTGTCACTGGCTGTTGACCGACTTATCGCCAGTATGAATGAAGTGCGAATTTCCCCTTTTATAAACCCCTACAATACCTGCCACCTGAGCGAAGAGTTCTCTCATCCACCTCTCTTTTTATCTTTCTATCGCGTAGATAGGACTTCTCGGGTGACAAATGCTTTTGCAGTGAATCATCTATACTGTCAAGTACTATTATATAATGCTTCAAAGATATTGAACTTGATCCCTCTTTATAGCCTATCATGAATACTGCATATTTGTACTCGGAATGAAGCTTCTACATCGCAATTAACTTGAATTTCTTGCTCATTAAACTATCAAGCTGCAAGATTTATCGGACTGAATTGAGTATAAAACTAGATGGAAAAAATAATCGAAATTGCAAAAATGTAGATAGAATAAAATTTATAAAACGATACCATTAACTGTAACGGTAATGGCAACCATATACATACTGGGGCCTCAAGAGGTAATACGCTGGTCAAAGTTAATTCCCGCAGTATGTCCGGTTTAACTGTAAATTAAACTTGAGTACACGAAACCTGTTTGGGAAATACAATCGGTATATCTTATACAGGGGGTATAAATTCACTGAAGAATCTTCGAACAGTGCACGAGTAATCGTGATATGTCATGGGTCCCATCGTTTAAAACTCTGCACCTTTCGACACTCTTTTGCAATTGAACGTATCTTCAGTTCGTGTGACATGAGACAGGGCCGCAGTTAGGTATACCTAACTTCATTTAATATATTGAAGACGGCATTGCATAATCTGCATAGGAAATGTAATTAAAAAGTACGATTTCTCAACAACGAATAAAAATAAGTCACTCAAATCTTTTACTGTACAAATTAAAAATTTCAAATTAGGATACTGCATGTTCATTATATTTTATAAAAGTGGACTCTTGCATGCACGCTAAATTTGTAACGAAAAATCTGACGTTTGCATCACAGGATTGCCCCAATGCTGAAACAGCAACGACATCATTTCCGCAGTCAACCGATACCGGATTACTTTCGCGACAACCGATAACCGCAACTATGCATTGAAAGTGAATTTCCATGTTCAAGTTACGGCGATAATGAAACAAAGAATGAACAAAGATTAACTTACAAATACAACTTAATGTTTTTACGGGGTTAAGTTCCTCCCTGGATAACCAAAACCCTTCCAGAAATAGCAACTTTTTCTACAAAAAAACTACATCAAAACAATTTCTATTTTGATAAGACGGACAATAATAACACAGGGCGACAACATTTTTTGCCCAAAGAGCGGACCAGGTGACCCCGAAGGATTTTTATGACGTACGTTTAGTACTCCTTTTTACCTTTAATTTCTTCGATAATCCCGAACCGATTCTTTTTCTCCAAGATATGCGGCACATTATTTCAGTTTCATAATGAAAAACCAGCAAAGATCCGCCATTTGAAATTTTGCAAATTTGAGCTCAAATTCGGATGAAAAAAACTCAAAAACCTTAAGACACCAAACTCGTTATCAATCGAATAATACAATTTAATTAGCTTTCTTTGCCTTCTTCGCAATTTTTCAGCGTGGAACTGGAATAGTTAATGTGCCATTTCCGGAGAAAAAGAATCGGCTCGGGATGATCTAAAATGGACATGAAAGGTAAAAATGAGTACTAAACGATGGGGGTTTTCCACCTTTGGGTTAGGATGTCTCGAAATCCTGACGTATAGGAAAAATGTAGAAAATAAATTCGTTTTTATGGCATTAAAATCTTTTTGGGGTGTCTTCTGGAGTACAAAAAAAGTTAATTTTTGTCCGCCAGTGTAATATAACAAGCAACAAATTTTTAAAAACCCTGCCTGCGTGTTTTGTGACACATCCTACATATGTTAACTTTCTCACTTTAGCGCAAGTAAAATATTTTAATGGAATCAAAGACTTGTTAAATGCAATCGTTATTAGAAACCGCATTCTCACATAGTTTGCAGTAAACACTCATTGTTAAGAGTAGACTGAGGGAGGTTTATATTAACGCTGCAGAAGAGATTGTAAGATCGTCAGTTCAAGGTTTGGCTATTGTTTTGAATAGTAAATTGTTTAAAGTGAATTTCAAATGTGATATCTAATTAAAGAGAAAAGTAACGATTTCAACCAATGTTAAACAGATAATCCAAACAAATTGGCAAGAATTTTTTAAGCATTGTTTATGCTTCCTATTTACATAACTTTGATAAAAATTGATGTTATATGGGAAATTCTGAGACCTATAGCAATCTGTAGAAGTTCATTAGCTTTCTCTAAAAGCCTTTGTCTTGATATCACAATCATTTTATTTCCCGCAACACCCACACACTTCTGAGAATTTTAATTTGCGATACATTCTTAATCGTTTTTAAATAACAAACTAAACCTACAGTTAATGTTTGAAGTCAAAGTTATCGAAGAGTCGCTCAAAAAAAGATGGTTAAAGAAATTGAGACTTGTTGCTTTGTTGATTCGGTATGAATAATTTAGCAAAAACCTTATCTTCTTTAACTTCCAAATGTTATAAGAAAAAAAAATTTTCTGCACCATAGCAGAATGAGAAAAAGAAAAGAAAATGTTTTACCATAAAGTTAAATGGAGATTGTTCCTTTGGTTACCATACTCGGGAGAATATTTTTAGTGTCTGCCTTGACCATACGTGTTCTTGAGATACTGAAATTAAGTAGTGGCCTCGAAAACTGCATTTTATTTATTACTCCTCTTATAATAAATTGTCTAAATTTTTTCGTCCCACGCGTCTCTTGACTATTGTCGCAAAAAATAAGCTAAATGAACTTCAGTCTGCAAATTACGCAGCAATGAATTTGAAAAAAAAACAGGTAGTGTATTTCTCAGAAAAGATGACGTCAGATTTCACCTTCCTTTGCTTTCAAGGAGGTTGATTCTAGTCTTGAAGTGAAGACTTAAAGACGAGTATGCACATATGTTTCGATGACATAATGTCGCATGCACTAAAGCGAGTAATTTTATTTTATGCTCAAAGAGTTTACGGAATGCAAAGCGAGTAACGTGGAAAGATTGCTGCAGGCCGCTATAAAACTGTTAGTGATCCCTATCGATTAAGGTGCTTGAAATAAAACACGCACGTATTGTAAAACAATGAATCACACGCATTATCAACGGTCACTTATCATCCAATGTTCAATACGAATATTTCTAAATTACATCAAAATTGAGCAATTATTTGTCCATATTAAATTCTCCTTACAATTAGAAGTGAATTGTATTATAGAAATTTTTAAAAACGTTTTTTCTACTAGTTTCACAATATTATATTTTTTAAAGATAAAATGCCTTAATGTTCACCTCACCTGGACTAAAAGATAAAATAGAGCGATTTGACTGATTGTGAGGCGGTCACGTTGGTACGACTCTGTTGTTTATCTCACGAAAAATATACATATGCATATCTATAAAAGATCAGATTTGAAACGCATGAGATACGTCAAGAGAGCATGTGTTGTATACGTGAGAAAAAATATGTATTTAACAAAAAGTGGCTAAAGCTAACAGCAGGAATGAGCAGGAGTAAGAGGAGACTGAAATTACTGAGAATCGTACTACGAACGTGCCACAGACATGTTGACAATTATTTCGAAAGAGCACGTAACAACTTGAAATGAAGGAAGTAACTCACACGAGTACGAGACCTCTTAGGTGGAAAATGTGCGATAAAAACATTTACATGAATATTTCATTGAAGGAAACAATCAATTAATTTTGTGTAGTTTTTATAATTTTGAATTTATAAATAACCAGTTTATAAACTATATTTATCAAAAACATTACCACTTAACGTTAACGAGTGTGAAATAAATAATTTAATTTAAGAATCAGATCATTTGGCGAACACTTGTCTCAATTGTGATGGCATTCCCATGTATGACGTAACTCTCAGTCCATAACGACTAACCAGCCGGATATGGGACAGACCCTCTAGGGTTAAGAGACATTAACTAATGAGTCATCAGCAACTTGTTCGGGGACTTTAATTTGTAATCTTCAATTCGTGCATAAGCTGGATGCATTGCAGTGTATGTTACACTGTTCATCGCCGATCCTCAAGCACGTTGAACTCAGTGTTGTTTTGGGAAGCAACAAAACGGTGAGACAAAAAAAATAAGGAACAAAGATAATTTTCATTGTTTAAAATGAAATTTAAATACTTCCGGAAATAATTCAAAACACTAAATGGTGATATTGATATGTAGTTCATTTCCCTGCATAAACTGATGTATATTATATAATTTTGTATTTTTTTCATGATGATTATAACACTATGTGTCATTCAACCATGTTATAACCATGCATAACTGTGTCATAATGTAGATTTGCAATTAAATGAACATGAGATTGCTTCAATTGTTAATTACTGAAGTAACTTTCCCAGTCAATGTGGTGTGGTAGCAGGGTAGCATGTCATTAGAGACTTACCCACATATTAGTAGGAAGAACGTACCTATTCAGGAATCGAGCCATGAAAGTGTCGCTTCAGGAAAATAGCGAAGAAGGTGTCGATTCAGAAAAAAAAGGCAAGCACGCACCTATTCAGAAATGAATTTTTGTTATCCGAATGAAATTGATAGCACTAACAGTATTAAACGAAATTCATTTTCAAAGCGACTTTTTTCTCTTCATTATGTTATTGATTAATTATCGTATTATGCTATTGATTAAGTGCATTTTTTGCGACATAATGAAGAAAGAAATTTCGGGTAACAGAAATTCATTTCTGAATATAGCTACGTTCTTCCCTCTTTTTCTGTGTAACAGGAAAGATATTGAGCTAACCTGACATTATATGAAAGGGTAGAGCCAAAAAATATCTTGAACCTAAGGGGACACATAAAAATGATCAAAATAAAAAAAATTAACTTCCCACGATCAACTCCTTCTCATGCTAGGAGGATATCTGTGGTCTATATAAGCACGCTCTACAGGGGACAAAGATCGCAGAATCGATCATCTTTTGCGGGATTTTGGCACAGATTCTCCATCAAAGGAAGTCCTTCAACGATCATTGATGCATGAAAATGTTCTTCGTATACCGTAATCTATTTTCCATACTAGCGGATCGTCGTGCTTCGTGGTTATCGTGGAATGTGCATTTGTTATTGGCTGCGAATGAAAATCGATCTTGACCATCGATTACATTCTACGAAAAAATCCACACGCTGAAAAGACATTGACGTGAATTTCTCTTATACTGTAGGGGAGCGGCGCCTTATGTGGTGCACCAAAATATATTTAATTTTAAATAATCATATAAACGATTTTTATGTGGCAAAATATAGAGTATGTAGTTCGATATTTTAGTTTGACTATATATAGCCAAAATTATGTTTTAATTAATTAATAACGTTAATTTAAGGTTTTTCTAATAAGAGCACCTGTGACAATTTATACCTGCCATGTTTCCTAATGTGTCACAGTGCTTATCTGTCTTGTAACAGCAAATTAAAAGGGATCTTTACAACAACAACAAATTTCAGTAAAATAATAGGCGTTAGAAAAAAGTTTTTAAAGTTCTAATTAATAGCATAAAGATTCTCATAAGATTTCTGTCAAAATATATAGTAGACCGAAACGTTTATGAGTAATTGCAAATTACTTTATTTTTTATTTGATTTGTGCCGCTTTAATAATAACAACAAAACGTCAAAAAAGTACTTGATTTAATTGTTTATGATAAGCATGAAACAATGACTGTAAATGGTATAATTTTTTCACTACTCATCACTCAATACATAAATAGATTCAATTATGTCTCCCAAGTTCTTTCACAATGTCAAACAAACTCTCAAGGAACGTATGGGTTGTTAAGGAGAAGAATTGCAACTATTTTCGCTTTCTATTGTTCATAAATCAGTAGAGCCTAAGAGAAACATAGTCTTAGTATATTTTTCGTCACTTAATGAAATGTCCACTCATCGGGCGTAGCGTTAAGTGATGACGACATACGTGTAAATTCTCTTGCAACTCGACAAATTCCATACGCAATTCATTGCGAGGTAAGCTTAAGCGTCTTTTATATTTAGTATACCACTGCGTGATTCTCTACATTACATATGCAGATCTTAATGGTGGATCCCTCATAAAGAACTATAAGCAACAACGTTTTATATTCAAAACGTTTGGTAAACCTTTCTGCAAAAATAAAGAGAAAAAAGTAAAAAAAATCTGCTCGCAAAGCGGGAGCATTCTTATTGCGCACATAACTTTTTAAATTGAAGGTTAAACCATTAAAAAATTGTAATTTATTGATTGTGAATTCTCTTTTGTTAAAGCTCCTTCAGATTTAAGGAATTCATTCTCATCGCGTATTTCGCGCTTAACACTCGATTAAAGTACAAATGTCCAAAACTGACCATTTTCTATATTATGTTGAACTCTATTACATTAAATGTGTGTTTGATTATTTTCTGGACCTTGGTCCGGGACTTCCGTTTATGGGGAAAATTTTTGCTGTTTAATTTCTGTCGGTTTTCCACAAAAAATGTTTTAGCTTTAATGTCATTTTTCACGATTAAAACGAAAAATACACATCTTATCCAAAAATGATTAAAATCAAATTGGTAGATCTATTTTAGGCGAGAAGTTTTGTCAGGTAACATTTTATTATATCTTGTATTATTTTTCCAAAAATTTAATTTGTTCATTTTTAATGTTTTTTTTCGTGATTAAAACCAAAACTATGCGTCTTATCAAAAAATAAATTGGATACCTCCCCCCCAACCCCACTCATCCTTCAGGTCTAATTCTTTTATTATATTTTATTTAATAAACGCCTAAAACAAAACTCGAAACATGCAAACATAATATTTTAACAGGCTTCGCAGCCGAAAATGCTCTCAAAACAGAGGAAATAAGGTCACTTTTCAAGAAAATAGAAAAATAAATTCTTTAGAATAAAATTAATGTAAATTTACCATATTGATTCTACCAAAAGAGATGAATTTTCAGCGAACAAGTTGAGTTTTTAAGCTAACAAGCCGAATTTTCTAAAATACAGTTGAATTTTCAACCAAGAACTTTTTTATAAAAAAAAGAAGAAATTTTCGATCCAGAGGGAAGTATTTTGTATAAAAAAGGACAAATTTTAACAAAAACAATTGAATTTTCGAAAAAAACATTACTTTTAACAAAATCTTTGAATTTTTACCAATGGTTGAATTAAAAAAAAAAAACAGTTGCACTTAAACTAAACAGTTGCATTTACAGCCAAATACTTAACCTTTCAAATGAAATAAACGAATATTCAACAGAATACTTGAAATTTTGAACAAATAATTGAATTTTCAACCTAATAAGATGAATTTGCAACCAACGGGTCAATTTCTTAAACAACGAAGAATAAACTTCAACTGAAAACCGTTGCATTTTGAACCAAATAGTCGAGTTTTCAAACCAACAAGACGAATCTTATAGTACACTGTTGAATTTTCAACAAAACAGTCAAATTGTACCAAAAAGGATGACTTTATAACAAACTAGTTGAACTTTTAACAAAGTTATTAAATTTTCAATAAAATATTTAAATCTTCATCTAAAAGTAATTTCAGCCAAAAATGGAATAGTTAAATTTTCAGTTGAAAAAAATGATTTGCAACCAAATAATTGCATATAGTTACATTTTTTA
>CAKNWT010316419.1:14851-26150 GCA_932066315.1 Andricus coriarius
TCGGTGTAATAACAAATTCATTATTATTATTATTATACCATTAGGTCATATCCCATTCAGGGCCGTTGATAAGGGGTAGATATTTTTAGATGAACCTAAAATTCCCGTATTGTTTATTTAAATAACACGTTCGTTCCGCAACAGTGCTCCGGCCCATATCACTGATTAATCTCTCTAGCAAGCATCCCAGGCGAAGAGCTGCACAAAGTCATTATGTAAAGCTCTCCACTCGGTCCAATTATTGTTTGAATCAATAAAATACTTTTTTGAGCAGTAATTGATGAGTTTGACTTAAAGTAGCAAGTTCTAAAACTCAAAATTAATGTTAAATTCAACTTCCAAGCGCTTGAGGCCTGACTGCACACTGTCCACCCACAAAACCGGTTTTAAATTAACAAGACATTCGCAAGTCTGTGTATGGGAAGCGCAGGCCGATGGGATCCGAGGATCTTCCTCTTCGACGAGACAACAATTTCGTCTGGAATTCACGGTGAGAAGAAGCTTAAGGTGGATGAACAAGTATGTACAACGAACCGACAGAGGAAAAAGGAGAATGATAAGAAAGGGAGAAAGAGAGAAAGATGAGGTAAGGAGAAGTAAGCAGAGGACATTCACACAGTTCCATCTCGGAGAAACCAAATGAAAAGTTGCTAACTCGCGTGGCAAACTCTGAAAGCTTCGATATCCCATACAAATTGCATTGGGAACAGCAGCGCCATCAACTCTGCAGCACCTTTTCACTTGGTCTCCACGAGTTAGCACCTTTTCATTCTGTTTCCTCGAGGTAGGACCTTTTCATTCGGACGCGTCGATATAATATTGCAAGATTTTTTCGGCTTTTCCTTGCTCTTAACAACCAAGACACGATTATGGATTCAGTTTTAATTGATACTTGACTTGAAGATCAATTAGTATTGAAGAGTTCCTCGGAGAAGTTTATGACAGAAAAATTTTTCGTTAAGGATGCTTTACAAAATCTGGAACTGTCGCCAATATTGATCTCCCGTGGGAGAACCGGAAGTGCCCTCTCCCGGATTCGAGCTCGCTATGAGCCTAGATAATAGAGAGGGGAGGTAAATGGAGCACGGAACTGTCGATTATTAACCCATTTTTTTCAACTTTGTAATCTGCAGGGTGGCCACTGACCGGGAAAACCGGGAAGCAGCCTGGAATTTTGAGCACCGGGAAAAGGCCGGGAATTTCTTTGAAAACCGGGAATTTTTAAGATTTGTTTTTACTTTTGCGATAAAAATCGTCTCGCTCTTCGAAAAAAAAAGATGGTTTCGAATTGTACTCAGTGTTACCCAAGATATCCGTTAAAACATCGAAGATCATTTTATATTTAAGATTTTAAAGATATTTAACATATTAATAACTTACGTTACCTATATTTATATAATTGATTACTTAAAATTGACATACTAAAGTTATAATTTATGGATACTCTAAATGTATCGCAAATACATTGAAGCATGATTTCCTATCGAAAATCCAAACTCTATATTTTAGATCCTGGGTTAGAAAAACGCGAATATCTCATAAACTACTATCGATAAAATGAGCTCTTTTCTTGCATCCAGAACGTCACAATTTATATTCTCAAATAACATCAGTTGAGTTCTTGCACAGAATTTTCACTGAGGTTTATTAAATCACATACTTCACACTTTTTCTCCTATTCCCCTCTTTTCTGTTTATTTAAAGAATTCCTCTTTTTCCACAGTTTTCAAGGAAATTCCCCTTTTCCCTCTTTCTCTCATTTTTTCCCTTGAATGAAAACTGTAAAAATCAACTGTTTTATTAAAGATTCCTTTGTTTACTTTGAATTCGTTTTCATTGAACAATCTACTATCATATTTTACATTTAGAATTCATATCTTTTAGTTAAAGATTCTACTATTTGGTTGAAAATTCAAGACAAAATGATTTTTTCATTAAAAGTTAATTATTTTTATTTGAAAAGTCTACTATTATATTTTCGGTTAAAAATTAATCTCGTCTGGTTCATAATGAATCACTTTTGGTTGAAAATTTAATTCTTTTCTGAAAATTCAACTATTTTGGTTAAGAAGTCATCTTTTTTGGTCGAAAATTAATATTTTTTGTTGAAAATTCGTATATTTAGAAAGAAACTTTGCCCTCTTAAAATAAAAATCCATCTTTTTGCAATAGAGTCATCTATTTTGGATGAAAATTAATCTTTTATGGTTGAAATTCAATTCTTTTTAATAATTGAATAGTCTGCTATCATATTTTTAGTCCAGAATTCATCTCTTTTGGTTGAAATTCTAGTATTTGGTGAAAAATTTCATTATTTTGTTGACAATTTAACTATTTTGTTTAAAAGTCATTTTTTTTGTCGAAAATTCAACTGTTATGTTGAACATTCATCTTTTTGGATTGAAGATTCATCATTTTTGGTGGAAAATTCATCTTTTACGTTTGGAACTTAATTCTCTTTGTTTAGAACATTCTATTTTTTGACCCCGAATTCATCTCTTTTGGTTAAAAATTCTACTATTGTTTTAAAAAATCATTTTTTTTATTGAAAGTTAATTCCTTTTATTGCTTCCCCATAGAAGAAGCTTTTTTTAATGATAATAATTTCGAACAAATTGTTTTTCGTTTAATTGAACGTTCCACAATTAAAAAATGTCTTACACAATGTTCTACATAATTATCCGGACGAATTCTAAAAATGTTTATTACCTTTTTTAGCACTTTATAATATGTTTAAAACGGGTTATAGTAGTACAACTTTTTTCATTGAATTCAAAGTTGATGCAAGAATATACAAGATTCCTTGGTTCGAGACGAATCGATTGACCTAAAATATTAATAAATTTTTATTGAAGACTAAGGAAGTTAGGTTAATTTATAATATTTGAAAAATCGCTTTTTTATAGTTAAACTTTTTTGATTAACATAATTCAAAATTGATGCAAGAATGGAAAAGATTCCTTAATTCGAGTCAAATCAATTGATCTATTATATTAATACAATTGATTTAAGAGTACGGAAGTTATAGCAACTTACATAATTTGAAAAATCTGTTATATATATATTTTTCATTAACATAATTAAAAGTTCATGCAAGAATTTGGTTTCAGAATTCAAATCTTTTAGTTAAAAATTCAATTATTTGGTGGAAAATTCAATTGTTTAGTTGAAAATTATTGTTTTTGTTAAAAACTCATCTTCCTTAGTTGAGAATTAAACTATTTGGTTGAAAATGAATTTTTTTGGTTGAAAAATTAAATTTTTTTAAATATTCGACATATTAGCTAGAAAACTCAACATTTCTGTGGAAAATTCATCATTTTGTTGAAAATGCAATATATTTCGACTTGAAATCTTAGGAATTTGGTAACTACATTACTTTTAATTAAAATAATTTATTCTCCTATTATTGCCTTATTTTATTTAAAAAATCACGCTATTTCCACTGGTTTGAGAGCATTTTAAGCTGCTATTTAATTCACATTATATATTTTATCCTCTAATTCTAAATTTTTAATTATTTTTTAAATTTATATAATAAAGGCATTAGTATTGGGTAATTGTTAATATACGCACGCTTTGAAGTCAACCAGGAGAAATGTAAATTTTGATCAGGAAAATCGGGAAAGAGTCTGGCATTTTTTTTGAAGTTGTAGTATCAGCCTATGCAGGGTGTAATTCAGAAGATAAAATTTGATTTTATATCATTTGAAATGATTAAAGTTTATAATAATCAGTATCAACAAATAAAAAATATTTTAAGGATACTATTAGGGTGATTCAATTTTTCGGGTATAATTTTTGTGGTTTTGCATTTTAGCCTCGATCGGAATTGGTTTTTTGCAAGGTGCACTTAAACGATGTGGGCTTCAGTGAGATCGTTTCAAAAAAAAAAAAAAAAAAAAAAGGAAGTAAATGGGGGAGGAAAGGGGGACGAATCGGTCAACGACCAAGTGTGCAGCCCCAGGCTTCAAGACCCTGTTCTGGCTCGTTTCACCACGTCTTTTACATACCGCGGCTGCGAACCTCAAGCTGTGAACTCATATATTTTCTCTTTTAGGATCAAAAATTGTCCGACAGAAACTCAGCCATTAATTATTTTGATATATTTTCGAAATTTACTTTTTGTTTGCAAGAAATATGCCCCCAAGATCGTGTATACATTTGTAAGTATTAAAGTAAAAAATTTCTTCTCGGGGGTTTTGAAAGTAAAAGCAGTTAGTCCTTTGCTATTAATTTGCGTTAATGTGCATATAATAAATTTCCGAAGATAAATTACTATTTAGATTTTAGAAAGTGATGACATTGACACTGAATTGCTGAAACAGGTTTTCACTCCTATAAGTCATATAGAACTTAAACCGTGATGGTATATGCAATCAGCTATAAATAATAATATTTATTAAAACAATATTTTTAATTATATGCGGTCGTAAAAAGAATTTAAAAATATATTTTTTAGATTGAGAATTAAACTTGGGTCGCAAACCAAGTAATAAAAGTCGACGACTTTGACTTTCTGATTTCACCGATGACTTTGACGTGAGGTTTGGTACTTGAACACCATCACCATTCATTCGCGATTGTAAATACATCTTCCTGTCTCGAACATTTGATGTGAATTCGAGAGACTCGTGACACCATTTTACGAAAGGTCAACGATAAATATTCGGTGAAACTCAGTTGTCGCTGTACTGCTCAATGCTCATCCATTTAGCAATAAATTCTTAAAGGTTTCCTTGAGGTTTCGTTGACTCTGACTGATCAGTCATGTGATTCTTCATCAGGAAATTATATTTGACTTTGAACTAAAATCACACTTAATGTCAAAATAATTACGTTCACTACGTTTTCTCGGAAATTCATTAACACTAATGGTGTTACTTATCAGATTTTGTCGAATAACTGCTTAGACTAATATTTCTTCAATTAGTTTACTCATTAAAAAAAGATACCAGTTCAAATTGACTCATGGGAAGCACGTGCGGCCGCAGGATATATTCCGCTGGAATATTTCCTATACACATTCAGAAATAAATGGTCTTGAACCAAAACAAGTGTTTTTTTAGATATACATGAACATTTGGTTGTCAGAGAAATTTTGCTTGATTTAACAAAACATTTTATGGACCTTACCACATTTTTTTTAATCAGCCAAATACTCCATCTACTAAAAGATTTGATTAAAACAACTAAAATATTTAGTTTGGTAAACCAAACATTTTGTTGTCTATATAATATAACCATGTTATATAGCTGAAACAGCAATCTGATTGGCACTTCAACATGAGGTATGACACAGGTATTACAAAATTTACAATCAACTTTTACTATCCTAAAGACACCATTATAATGAGGCGACACATGACCTGCGGCTACCATAGAATAATTGTACGCGTAGTAAACTTACACAGAAAACAAGTTTCGTATCAAGAAACACTCGACCTTGTTCTAATTTAAGACAAAGAGGTTTTTTTTAAGTCTAAAAATGAACTTAATCCTGTGCCGGATTGAGAAAATTATGGTTCCTAGGCCATAATTACTTACGAGCATTTATTCCTACCACTTTTTTACACCCTGATACCTTTAACATTTAACTGAATAATTTTATTAAAACGCGTGCACATTAACTTTACCTAAATAATTTTCAAAATTTAATTTGTCCCTCCTAATAGAAAAAAATAATTTAAAAAAATTTTTGAAATGAAAAAGAGAAACTATGACAGTGTACTTTGACCTTTATTTGACCTGTAGAGGTCACGTTAACTCTTGACCTGAACACATATACCCGAACGTAAAATTACCCGCTCTTTTCGATTCTGCTACCAAAAATAGGGGTTCCCATATAAAAAAACAAAGCTGACCTCAACATGACCTTGAAAATGAGGTTCAAGGTCAAATCCAAGGTCACCGTTGGATTCTTCGTTGAAAGTTACCTAGGTTTTTTTTTAACAAACGCACAGAGATTTCTAGGGGTTTCCATACTTTTTCGCCACATGGTATATACTGTCCATATGTACATATTGCACTATAAACATGTTTCCCAGTTTGCTATTCATAAAATACTTAATGTAAAGAATTACGCATTTTCTCTGTTTATTGATGTATCTAAAAAAAAAGATAAAATTAAAAAAATAAATGAAAATGAACATTCCCGCAGAAAAGAAACATTTTCTTGTTAAAAATGCGATATAGGTATATTGGTTTATAAAAATTGTTCATAAAAATTATAATTGTTGTTGAATGGCAATATTTTCTCTGCCAATATTATTCTGAAAGGAAGAAAAGAAGTGACTAATTTCGTCGCTGTATTACGTAAAAGTAATAAATTAATCATAACTGAGAACTAACAATAATTGTTCACTTATGTCGCATTTTTGAACATAGAAAATTTTTATTTTCAGCGGGATAACTTTATTTCATCTCAAGGATAATATTATTATTATTGTTGTACCATTGAGCCATTTCCGAGGCCATTTCCCTTTCGGGGTAGGCGTGATTTGCTCGGTGAGGAAAGGAGTATTGTGAGGTAGGGGGTATAGATTTTTTAGATTGATCTAGAATTCTCTAGTTATTTATTTAAATGACACGTTCGTTTCGCAACGCTGCTTCGACCCACAGGTTGCTGACGACATTGTTAAAAATAATTTTATAAACAAAATCATTTATTTTGTATTTTTCAATACAGACTATGTTTTTTAGTGTAGACACTTATTTTCTTCTTTGAAGAATAACATCAAAATAAAAAATATTGCCATTTAACCAAAAATATTATTGTTATAAACAATTGTTGTAAAAAAATTCACTAATATCGTATTTACAACAAAAAAATGTTTCGTTTCAGCGGGAGCATTTCTTTTGATCTCAAGAATAATATCGTGAGACAAGAAATCACCATTGAAAAACAATTTTTATTATTTTAAACAAATTCCCATTTTTTTTAATAGAACATTCTAATGTTCTCAACTCAAAAAATCCTCTTTGGGTTCAAAAATCAACTATTTTGGTAGAAAATTACCTTTTTTGTTGAAAATTAAACTGTTTCTTAACAAATTCGTCTTTTTTGCTTAAAAATTCAATAAATCGGTTGATTTTTTTCATTTCTTGGCTAAAAAATCTTTCTCTGTTCAAAATTAAACTCTTTTGTTCAAAATTCGTCTTTTTGATTTGCAAATTGATCTCTTTTGTTGGAAATTTGACTCTTTTTCGTTAAAAATGAAATATTTGGTTGAAAATTAATCTGGTTTGGTTGAGGATTCAACCATTTTGTTGAAAATTCGTCTTTTTTATAGAAAATCAATCTTCTCGGTTGCAAATTCAACTACTTGGTTCAAATTGAACTCTGTTGTAAAAAGTCATTTCTTTTGTTGAAGATTCATAATTTTATTTGCAAATTCATCTCCTTGTTTTTAAATTCACTTTTTGACACTAAAAATTAACCTATTCTATTTTTGGTGAAATATCACTATTACATTTTTCATTGAGAATTCATCTTTTTTGGTTGAAAATGTATACTTTTTAGTTAGAAACTCAAATATTTTGTTCAAAATTCATAATTTTCTTGTACAAAATAATTCTTCTTGTTTAAAAATGCATTCTTCTTGGTTGAAAATTCATTTTTTTGGTTAAAAATTCAATTCCTTGGTTGAAAGTTGAACTATTTTGTTTAAAATTCATTTTTTTGTTGAAGATTCATAATTTCAAGTGAAAATTCAACCATGTGGTTGAAGATCTATCTATTTAGTTTAAAAATGGATGTATTTCGTTCAAAATTCGTATTTTTTGGTAGAAAATCAATCTTCTTGGTTGAAAATTCACCTTTTTTTTAGTTAAAAATTCAACTCCCTAGTCGAAAGTTGAAATATATGGTAAACTTTTGTATGATAATATTATTCTTCAGATGAAAAGAAGTGACGCCGTAGAGAAAACCCATTTTCTAGTTTTAAAAATGCAAAATAATTTCATTAGTTTGCAACAATTGTTTATAACAATAAAAATTGTTATTGAATGATAATCTCTTGTGCGTCACGATATTATTCTCGAGATTAAAATAGATGATCCGGCAGAAAAGAAACATTGTCTTGTTAAAAATGCGATATAAGTGAATTTCTTTATAAAAATTGTTCATAACAGTTATCATTGTTGTTAAATAAAAATATATTTTCCCCGCTAATATTATTCTGAAGTAAAGAAAAGAAGTGACTCCGCTAAAAAGAAAAATGGTGATTTTTGTCTTTCTTCAACTTCAATATCAAATTAGTAAAATTTGAAAAAAGAAGCTTTAAAATCGGCCTTATTCTAAGAATTGACGAAAAATGGACCCTTATGTACTAACTGAGTTAGAGATATTAATTAATTAATCTTTATATCTTTTACTGCTAAGCCCACATAAGTATAAGAAAAATTTTCACAGGCCCATACTCAGTGAAGTGGAATCGTCTGCCGGTATATGTACTCATTCTAAAGGACTTAAGTGATACTTTAGCAGCGAGGGTGACCCATGCATAGACCTCTGTTTCACCGGGGTATAAAAAAAAACGCATAGTACGGTTTTAAACGCAGTACTACGGGACTTACATTGACCAGCCTAACAAGGCAATAATAATAATCGTGGATGTAAATTAACATATTTAGTGAAACCAATAAAATATAAGAATATAGCCTAATCCAACACGTTGCTCCCAATCATACTTTTAAGAAGATATACAGGGTGTTTTTTTAAAACTTGAGACATCAAAATATCTCAAGAAATACGCATCCTATGAAAAAATATCCGTAATAAAAACTTTTTATTTTCGAGGGGGACAAGCGACTTTAATCCAGTTCACCCCACCCACCCCGCCAGGAGGCAGGAGGAGGGGGGAGGGGTAACTTTGTAATTTGAAATGGGAACCCTAATTTTTTATCAGAGATTCAGATGTACGAAAAATTTGTTTCGATTCGCGCAAAAAAAAAAAAAAAAGAAAACCACTCCCCAATGTCTCCTAGGGGGTCGGGTGGGGTAAATTTTGTTCAAAGTCGCTTTTCCCACTCGAAAATAAAAAGTTTTTATTACGGATATTTTTTTCATAGGATGCGTATGATTTTAAGATATTTCGATGTCTCAAGTTAAAAAAAAACACCCTGTATAACATTTCCTGCTTCTGCAATTGAGAAGATTCTGAAACTAATTCAAGCCGGTGAGATTCTGAATCAATAATTGTGACAAAATTAAATTGAGACGATGAACTTTATGTATAGTAGGAGTCGTTGAACTTTGACACTGCTATTATTGCTATCTGGAGAGAGGTAAATCGGGAAAATTGGCAGCATTCAGTGAGGTACCGTCAGAAATGTTTCCTCGATATCTCGCCGGAAACATATCGCTGTAAAAAGATATCGGAGAAAGAAGAAAATGATTGACAATACAAATTGTAACTTATCTTAGAAGTGCATATAGTGGATTATTTTTCTCTCCATGCAGTCTAGATAAGGTCGAATGTGTATAGCGACGTAGAGTAGCATGACGAGGTGGAACGATAAATACCCTCAGTAAAAATTTTGTAACTTTGTGACGAAAAGCTAATATTGATATCTCTGATAAGATTCGTGAAATACGAAAACTGACTCACGTCATATATAAGCCGCATGCGTGGGTGTGACTCACCTTTATAGTCAACAGTTAAATTCTATTTTAAGACAAAAATTGGGGATACTTTAATGGTTATGCTAATAACACCTCCTAGGAAATTGCCAAAACAATATTGCACCACTACTGGTCGCCATATAATAAATAATATATTATAGTAAATTATATTTATTTAAATAATTATTACCAGTAATACGAATTTGCAAGAAAAATAGGAACAGTTATATTTTCAGTAAAAACAAAATTATTTTCAACAAAAAAAACAACGAAATTTCAAATTTCCAACCACAGAGATGAATTTTTATCTATTATAGGGAATTTTCCAACAAATACCAATTTTCATCAAGTTTCAAACTGAAAATATGAATTTTCAATCAAAAAGTTAATTTTCAATCAAACAGTTGCATTTTTAACCAAAAAAGGTAGTTTCAAACAAAGAAGATTAGTTTTATAGAAGAACAGACCAATTTTCAACCAAAGGGATGTATTTTCAACTGAAATAATGAATTTTTAACTGAAATACTTAAATTTTAAGTTGAAAAAAGTAGATTTCAAACTAAAAAACGATTTTTCAACCAGAGATGAATTTTCTACTAAAATGACGAATCCTCAACAAGAAAATGATTTTCTAACCTAGTGGTTCAACCTTCAACCAAGCAGTTCAATTTTTAACTAAAAAAGATGAATTTTTAACGAATAATATAATAGTAAGTATTTGAACCAAAAAAGAAGAATTTTCAACAAAATGGTTGAATTTTCAACCAAAGATGGAAGATTAATTTCAACCACACAGTTGCATTTTTAACGAAGAAAGCAGAAATTTCAAACTAAGAAGATTAGTTTCCTACCAAAAAAGACCAATTTTCAACAAAAAATGGAAAAGTTACATTTTCAGTTCGAAGAATTAATTTTAAACAAGAAAAACAAAACAAAAATTTCAAAAAAATTGTTAACTTTTCAGCTAAAGAGATAAACCTTAAACCAAAAAATAATTTTTCGAGAAAGTATGAACTACTTTCTCAAAAAATTATTTTGAGTAAAATTACTTGAGTAAAGGTTGAACCCTTTTACACAAGTAGTTGAATTTTTAATAACAAAAGATCAATTTACAAGAAAATAGTCTAACTTTTGACTTTTGAACAAAATTATTGAATTTTCAACTCAATAATGAAATTTTTAACTAGAAACAGAGTCGTCAGGAGGAAGCAACTACAAAAGCAAAAGCAATATAAATACAAGGAAAATAAATTACTAATCAGAGTATTATATCAATGTGGCCGCAAAACTTCATTTTCGAAATTCCCTAATTTTTCCCCTATCAATTTTTTATTTTCCCTGATTCATAATATTCAAAGACAAGAACCTTAATCTTTTACAATTTTTAAGACAGAATATTTTATAAGCGGAGTAACACAATTTCAAATTTACTGTCATTGGCAGTTATTTAAAGTGCCTCTCATAAAAATTCCCTGACATTTACAAGAACTTTTTTTTCAAAATCCTTGACTTTTTCCTGACTTTCCCTGACAAATAAAACTACATGACTTTACCCTGATTTCTAGATTTTCCCTGCCCTTCAGCATCCTGTATTGGGTAGACTGATGATATATAATTTTTGCAACACCCACCTCGAAAGTAGGCCGTTCCGTGTATCTAAATTATATGCAAAGT
>CAKNWT010316431.1:0-11032 GCA_932066315.1 Andricus coriarius
AGTGTATATAGAATAGCTATTGCTTCAATAGAAAAGATTGATGCAGAGTAATTTAGTTTCCATGAGTGTGTAAATTGACCAGCGGGGCAAACCGAGGCGCAGCCCGCAGATTTGCCGTCTTGAGACTTTGAGCCATCCGTATAGAAAATTAAGGAGTCTCCAAATTCCTCAATAGCATTTTGGAAGAAAGAGGGTGGGTCAAGGGATTTTTGTGTTAGAAAACCTATTTGAGCATTTATTTGAGGAGAGAAAGTGTGATCACTGTAAGGAAATTCAAAGAGGGGATGGTGGAAAGATCTGCGTATTTGGGGCATAAGGTTCCGGGTCTTATTAAAGGCAGCTATGAGTGTAAAAATGTCTATGATTCTATGAGGGTTGTTTTGATGTGTGCTATTCCAAAGATCCTCAAGCTTGTTGGTTAGGGGGTGATTAAGATTTCACAAAATCTTTACGATATATTTTTTGGCTAGAAAACTGAATCGAAATTTAAGGGGGGGTTCACATGTTTCTGCTAAAATTACATTTATGGGGGTACTTGTCCTATAGCCTACGGCTAATCTCAGGGCTTGGTTTCTAATTTTTTCTAGTTTATCAAAGAATTTATGGTTTTGGAATGTGTAAATATGAGAACCGTAGTCTAAACAACTTCTAATAAGAGAGTCATAAATCGTAATGAGAGTATATGGGTGGGCTCCCCACCACACGCCTCTCAAAACTTTTATGATATTTAGAGTTTTTCTGAGTTTATCAATTAGGTATTTAAAGTGTTCATTGAAGGTAAATAAATAATCCAGAGTAATTCCTAAAAATTTGACGTACAATGAAGGCTTAATAATACAGTTATTAAGATTTAAAGTATATATGAGGTCATCAAAATTCAATTTTATTTTGTTAAAAAGAACTAATTTTGTTTTCTCAGCGCAAATTTCTAATCCGCGTTCCGATAAAAATTCTGCAAATGTATTCAAGCATTGTTGGAGAGATGTGATGCAAAGTGCGGGGTCTCTCGACCTAAATAAAATTACTATATCATCTGCAAATTCGAATATGATACACCCCGGCGGCAAAAGTCAATGGAGCTTGCGGGTATAAACTGAATACATTAGGGGACTCAAAATGCAGCCCTGGAGAAGACCCACTGTACTTACTCTAGGTCCAAACAATTCACCATTGATATTAAAATAAATGTTCTTGCATGAAATAGAGTTGTAAACAAATTTAGCTATATTTTTAGGTACGCCTAAATCTTTAAGATCTTTCGCCAAAATTTGGGGGGTTACACTAGGAAAGGCCCCTTTGAGGTCTAAAAAAAGACCCGCTGTGACCTCACCCTTGACGAAACCCGTCCAAATTTCCGTGGAAAGTAAGGCCAGATTATCCGCGCAAGATTTACCTTTTTGAAAACCGAATTGTGTAGGGGAGAGATAAAATTTATGCTCAAAATACCAATTAAGTCTATTATAACTTAGTTTTTTCATTAACTCAAATAAACAGGAGGCTAAGGATATAGTTCTAAATTTGCCTGGCGTTGACTTGGGAATGAAAAATACCAAAAAGGTGTTCCAGGAAGGTGGAAAGGAGCCAGACAATAAGATATCGTTATAAATTTTTAAAAGAATGTTATTGGCTTCGGAAGGGAAGTGATTAATGATATTATTATCAATTTTCTCTAATCCAGGAGAAGATTTAATTTTCAAAGAAGAAATGGCTATCGTAAGTTCATTTTCGGTGAATGGAGCCTCAAGGAACTGGTTGGTCCTAAAGTCACTGGGAAACTTATCATGGAAGACATTATAAGGACACATTTCAACTGCAAGATCGTGTAGTTTTGAAATCACGCTACTATCTGCCGAGCAAGATGAGGTTGCTGGCTGAGTCAATCTATTTTTAAATGACTTAATGACTCTCCAAATTCTGGAGATAGATAACGTTCTATCAAGCGATTCGCAAAAACTTTGAAAGGACTTTCTTCTGGCTTCATTGAGGGTGCGTTTGGCTTTAGCTGTAAGTCTTTTATAATTTAAATAGTTAATATAATTAGATCGTATTCTAAATTTGATAGAAGCTTTACGTCTATCTTTAACAGCCCTAGTAGCAACGTCTGGCTTGTATGACAGAGGCCAGAGTCTGACTCAGCATCTGCTCCCTCTAGTCGACCAGACTGGCGGGAGAAATGATCAGAGCAGACGATAAACAGAATCTGGTGAATAAAGGAACCAGATTCTGGTATTTAGTTTAAACACTAGTAATTAATGTAGAAATTAATTAATGAAATTAAAAATCTAGCAATCGGAAATCTGAACGATTCATAAGAATCCCCAAACATTCAATAAGCTTATACCAGGATCTGCTATACCAGACTCTGGCACCATAACAGCACGCCAAAGCGGAACCAGCCGGGTGCCAGGCTGCAAGCACATTCTTCTTTTTCTGGCACCCAGCAGGCGCCAGTCTGCAGTTATGTTGCTACTAGGGAGCACTATCGCATGCCTCATTCCACCAAGGAGCTGGAACAAAAGGTTTGTTTTTACATGGGTGGCCATGGTTTGGTGGTTTGGAAGTGGCCGTGGGTACCCCAGATGACAAGATAGCCTCATCCACGCATTCAACAAAAGCATTATAACTAGAGATGGGATCTGATGTAGGCGGAAGAAAAGCAGTCGCCCTAGATTCTACGAGATTTTTCAAATTGGAAGAAAAAAACGGTCAATTAATTCTTTTTAAGTTATATTTATGTGAATAGTAATTGGAAATAGGTACTTGCACACCCAGGCTAGTGACCACTGGATAATGGTCACTGCCTAGAGCGTCGACCCATACATCATGAGCACAAAAGGTGAAAAGTTCAGGGCTTATAAAAGTAAGGTCCAGAATCGAGGGAGATTCATCTGGACGATTAACAAAATTTGACTTCCCATTATTTGAACAAATAAAGTCTGAATCATCAAGGGCTGCACAGAGTGCTTCGCCATTTTGACAAACTTGGTTACTACCCCATAAGCTGTGATGTGAATCAAAATCCCCGCTAATAAGAACGTTATTCGAATTGACATTGTGAGCTGATTCTAAAAGTCTTTTCCAAGTATTTTCTGAGATTCTTCCGCCCGCAGAGGGGACCCTGTAAACGGAAACGATAAGAAGTGGAACAAGTGAAGTATCAATAGATATGGAAAGAGTTTCTAGATTATTTTCAATGTTAAGTATAGAGGAAACCTTTAAAAAGGTTATACCCCTTCTAATTGCATTGCCAAACCACCGCGATTGTTGGCAGCCCTGTCAGCTCTGATGATGTTAAAATCTCTATTTATGGAAAATGATTTATCAGGATTTAAAAAAGTTTCACAAAGTAACAGGATGTCAAAGTCCTTCAAAATAGTAGCGAGATCGCTTCTTTTGTTGGTTACACCGCGACAGTTCCATTGCATAATTCGCAAACCATCGACCTGCGCTATAATAAGGGTGTAAAAGATTCGAAGAGAGAGAGGAAATACTTGCTGAAAGGTAGTTAATAAGGTACTTATAAGTTGTGGCATTCCTCTGTTTTTGGGGAGCTACCAGAGGAAAGAACGCTGATGAAATTAGTGAGCATTAAAAGTAGATTGCCAATAATTGTAAGTAAGTTCGAAGATGAGGAGGGGACTAGGGTATTTGGATGGGTGGAAGGGGAAGACGGGAGGGAAGAAGGAGTCGAAGTGCAATACGATTGTTGGGGAGGGTTACAATGCTTATTGTTTGTTGAGTCTTGGTAGTCAGGGGAAGGAGAGGGGGTTCCCTTGTTAAGTGCCTATGGAGGCTGTAGAGCAAAGCCATTGGGGAGGGAGCTTGGCACCCTTGTGTTATAGAAGGTTGTGAAAGAAGGGTTGGGAGCTGAGTTCCTGCGACATTTGGCGGATTCAGTCACTTGAGACTGTTTGTTTTTATTTTTATATTCTCTAGGGTTCATGAGGGGTGACGGAGAATTGACTGAGATGGAGGTAGTGGGTGTATGGACACAGGAACGCAAGACTGCTTCTGAGAAAGCCAACGGGGGAGAGGATGGGGGAGTAATCGGGGGAGGAACATTTCTGAGCCCGGGGTAGTTGTTCGTGTTGAAGCGAGAGTCACTATGAGGTTGAGGTTGCTTGTCGGATTTCCTGGGTCTGAGGATGGCTTTTGCCTCTACGAATGTTAGACAGTTGTGAATGGCATAGGAGCGAAAGTCCCTTTGGAAAATGTATTCCGAGCATTCTCTAGAATTTGGGACGTGGGGTCCTGAGCAGTGCACGCACTTAGGGCTTCCATTTGCGTTAGGGCAGGGGGAATCATCGGCGTTGGCGTCATCACTGCAACGTTTGAAGCGAGCTTTTGAACGGCATTGTTTGCTGATATGTCCATATCGGAGACATTCCCAGCAGATTTTAACCGGTGTGACGTAAGGTTCAACATTCGTTGAGGCATTGTAAATGGCCACCTTTTTCCGGTACAGTTCTACCTCTGAAGGTTAGCAAACTGGAGCGCGAGGGGACGTAGGAAACTTTGTTGGAGTCTTTGTCAGTACTTTTTTTGTCAAGCCGGCGAACATCTACAATATCGATCGATTGGGTATTGCTGAGTATAACCAGGTTTTCTTTTATTTCGTTCTCCGGTAGTTCAAGAGGGATTCCGCTAATGACACCCTGACAGGTGACAAAATATGATGGGATGGAGGCCCTCAAACCCATGCTCTTAAGGGATTTGTCGTTTAAAATAATGTTGGTTTCGCGGGCTGATTTTACCATGACCGAGAGTTTACCGAATCCGGAGCTTTTAACGTCTGCAATAGAGTTCTTGAATGCGTTGTTAAGGAGTTTCGCGTATTTAAATCTATCGAGATCTTTATCCGCGAGGTCAGAATTAGCAAGGCATTCTATAATCACCTTACACGGACCCCGTTGAGTTATCTCGTAACGATATTCGGGAATCGGCTGGGTGCGGGGGCCTCCATTGGATCCACCACCCTGCAGGCTGTCACTGAATTGTTGTTGTATGTTGCTAGTCTGTGTTCTGTCGTTAGTATGCGGTCGGTCATTTGTCTGTGTTTGATCGTTAGTCTGTCTTTGGTCGTTAGTCTGTGTTCTGTTATTCATGTCAGTGCTGTTGAGGTCAGAATGGTCCATGAATTCAGGATCGTCATTATCTTTCGGGAGAGGCTGACAGAGAGCGTTCGTTACGTCACTGTCCTCTGTCTTGTGTCGTTTAGATTTTCTCAAGTTAATGAGGCATTCAGCGCCTTCAAAAACATCTGAGGTTAGTTTGTTATTGGGGTCGATGTTCTTATTACTCACCAGAGGGTCTGGTGGGTTCTTGCTTGAGGCCATGCCTCCGTCTAGGGAAGTTCCCGCGCAAAAATGTGAGCCCGCGCGCGGCGCGCCGACCGCCTTAGAGATTATGCTGTTTGATAGCAGAGCTTTTCTTTAGCACACAGGCAACAAAAACCAGTAACTGATGGCTTCTTGATAACAATCAAGAAGCCGAACTCCCGTTATGAGACCACACTCAATGGGAGAGAACACCCGCACTCTGAAAACTCGGAAAACTCACTTCGCAATAGAAAAAAGTTCTTCACCCTAAAAAGATATATGAATTTTTTATTAATCAATTTTTAATGGAACGCGTAGTTTTTGTTTTATTCATAAAAAATAAAAAATAAAAATTTTAGGAGAAACGAAACAAGCTACGAAAAAAATGAAAAGACAAAAATTGAGCACCCAAAAAATATATACAAGTTTTTTGTTAATCACTTTCTGATAGAATGTGTAGTTTTTGTTTAATTCGTAGAAAATAACATAAAATGAACAAAAAAGTGAAAAGTGACAAATGAAAAAAAAAAAATAATAGAGAAAAACTGTTCACCCATAAAAGATGTAAAATTTTTTTATGAATTATTTTTTGGCAGGATGCGTATTTTTAGTTCAAATCGGTAAAATTAACATTGAAAATAAGCAAATTAATAAAATAAAATGTTTACTTTATTTTGCAATATCTGAATAAGCAGTCCTAGACTAAGGTACATCAATAAATATAATAAAAATTTGATATACTATAGTTGAACTCAATGTAGAAAAGTTCGCATTTTTTGGACTAAATCGAGTGCAAAGCACGAGATACGCGATGGGAATGCGTGCGGAGCTTTATAGCAAAAGAGAATTCACAATCACCAAATGACAGTTGGCGATGCCTTTGATCTTTAATTTTAAAAGTTCTGTGCACAAATGTGGAAGCAGTACAAAGACCGAGTTCGTAGCGCAAGGAAAATACATTATTTTAAAAAGTTATTTAATTAAACAATAAACAAGCAGGAATCTGTATTATCATGGGATATGGTAATTTTCAATCGGTTGAGAAATCCAATCACACCTACATTGAATAATGGAAATCTACAATATCGATCAAAGTTAAATCCTCTAATACAGACAAATTATTTCATATTTACAGACTAGATGAAAATATAAATTAAAATTTATTAAAATTAAAATTTATTAAAATTAAAATTTATTCAGAAAAAAATGATCTCTCTTCTCTCACTCTACTGGGATACGAACACCAGATCAACTGATTTCCGGTCAAGTGCTCTAACCAATTGAGCTACAGAGAGATCAGCGATAGATACTATTTTTCTGATATGCGCTAATTTAGCAAGGTGTTACACAATCAATATTCAAGTAGGAATCTGTATGATCATCGGAGATGGTAATTTTCAATCTGTTGAGAAATCCAATCACACCTACTGTGAATAACGGAAATCTACAATATCGATCAAAGTTAAATCCTCTAATACAGACAAATTATTTCGTCTTCACAGACTAGATGGAGATATAAATTAATATTGATTAAAATTCAAATTTATTCAGAAAATATAATCAAAATAATAATAATAATGATAATTTATAATCGTAACTATTTTTTAAACCAATTTTCTTATTTAAATAAATAGAATATGAAAAATAATGTTTAAATAAATTTATGGTGAAAAATTATTTTTTTCTAAGATAGTGAAAAAATAAAGTTTTGTTCTGTGCAATTGGTATTATTGTTAAGCCCTCGACGCGTAGACATCTTGGATTTCCCCCTCCCAACCTGAGATCCCAGCTGAAAATTCCTGTACAGGTACCTCGAAGGATCCTGCACATGTTCCTATACAGGAAACTGCACACGAACCTGTACAGGTAATCTTGTCGGTTCCTGTACAGGAATTTGGCGAAGGAAACTGTACATGATCCTGCAAAGGAACCTATATACAAGGTAACATTTGAATGATCCTGTACATGTTCCTTCACAGAGTCGATTGAGGTGTGAGTTAATCTACAGGAACATGTTCAAGATCATATACATGAACCTGCGTAGGAACTAATCCGCGAGGGTTCGCTAGTTACTTGGCTCTCTCGATGGCGAGTTGGATCTTCAAGGGAATAAAAGGAAGGCAACTTTATAGCTGTAACCGACCTGAGTTATCACGATGGCATTCTGCAAAGGACCCTATACGTGTTTCTGTACAGGATCCTTCCAAAGGTTCCTTTTATGTCTTTCTGTGAGGATCCTATACATGTTTCTGTACAGGAACCTGCGCCTCAATTTTCTTCGCAATGGAACCTGTACAGGAAGCCGTACAGGATCATTCAAAGGTTTCTTTGTCGGTCCACGTTCCTTTGCAGGATCATGTACAGTTTCCTTCGCCAAATGCCTGCACAGGAACCCTAAAAATTACCTGTACAGGTTCGTGTGCAGTTTCATGTACAGGAACATGTGCAGGATCCTCCGAGGTTCCTGTACAGAAATTTTCAGCTGGGATACCTATTAGATTATTTCACAATCACTACCTGATCACAAAATAATTACGTGTCGTTTGCTAGTATTGGAACATCGATGTAGCATTGAAAGAAGCCATCGATATTTCTGATATATTGGGTCATATTTAAGAAACATCGATGCATCGAGAAAAAACTTCGATGATTTAAAAAAAAAAAATAATAATAATTTCATAAGACATTAGATTTTAATTCGATCTCGAATGAATCCTTTTTCACTCAAATATTGTTACTAAGGATGGTTTTAAAATATTAGTGTTTTTTTATTATTTCTTTTCCTATTCGAAAAATGTAATAATCTGAATATATTGGTTCAGAATCAACCACTATAACTTTAGATCTGGGCACTATATAATTATGATCTATTTACCTAAATCGTCATATCTTGCTGTCATCAATTTTAAATTTTTCCTGCTTTCTCAAATTTGTGTTCTCTATAGTACATATGATGTATTAAACAATTATATTTTAAGATAACATCTTGATAATTATCCAAAAATAAGGTTGCCAGAAAAATGGCCATATTTTTAAAATGTTAGCCTCAGGGCGCAGTCCCATGGAGGTAGATTAGTAGAATAGTGGAACAGTTTTGACCAATGAGGCGCCTGCACACGCGCTTGCAGTCACCTCATTGGTCAAAACACGTCCACTATTCTTCTAATCTACCTCCATGAGACTGGGCCCTCTGTATAGTTAATTGTCAGGCAGCCCCGCATTTTTTCTATTGGCTAACAGAAAGGCTACGTCTTGCGATACCTTGTTTTGTTTCACCATGGTGTAAGATGACGTTTTGGTTGGTTGATTTGAAAATTTCTTAACCTTCGGAAAGAAAACATCGATGTTTTAATCGATCAACCGAAAGTAAAACATCGATGCAAAAACATCATCGATCATCGCTCGCAAGGAAAATATCGATAGTTCCGATGTTTGCGCATCGATGTTGCATAGGGTTACCATTCCTCCTGGTTTTTATGGGACATGTCCTCTTTTTTCGAGGTCCGTCCTGGTGTTCTGGGGTTTTCTTGAAAATAGGCAAAATGTCCTGGTTTTTTACGAAACCAAGATTTTTGACATCAAGTATTTTATATTTTTCTACAATCGCAGATGTATGTTTCAGCATAACACTGAACACAACTTTAAAGAAATGCGTGCGCTATTCAAATTTCGTTACGAATATGTACTTAAACCGGAAAACGCAAATATCACCGAGTAATAATAAGGAGACCGATCTCCATATATGTGTTTTGACGGTGCAAACTGTACATTTATTGCCTTCCCTCAGGCGACGAACAGATTGGCGCATGCGCACCGCTCTTTACTATCTCTTTTTCTCCCGTGAAAAAAGAGAAAGTATATCGTAGTGCGCATGCGCCACTACTTCAATTATCGTACAGATACCGCAGTTAAAACTCGAGGAGCTTTGTACAGCATGATAGGACTCCTTATTATTACTTTGTGGCAAATATATTGCATAAAATTAGTAACAAAGCTAAATATTAGCGAATGAGTACTTTGCACACCTGTACAGTGCTTCAGTGTACATGCATTTAATTATAAATACAATAATTTATAATTTTAATGATAAAAAATTATAATTATATTAGTAAACAGATAATTAAATTATTAAATAACAATAAAAATTGACAATTGACAATTTCGTCGCTGTCTTTACCTACGCTAGTTTGACATGCTATAAAAGTGTCTTCAACATGAAGTTGTTCCCCTTGATTTTCAAGTTATTAGGTTTGCTCTTTAGATTAAAATGATTGAATTTTAAACATCATGATGCACAATTTGAAAATTAATGATTTTTAGCGACTGAATTTCATGATCTTAATTTGAGAAAATATGCCTAAATTTTTTAACGAAGTTTTGAACAGTTTCGTTTTTACGCTTCAAGTTTGAATTGAATAAATTTGAAAGTTTCTAATTGCAAAACATATAATTTTTAAAGTTTTTAGAATAATTTAATATTAAACTCCCATAACACGCAATGTTGCAGAAATATTTCAGCAACGTTTAAGAAACAATCAAATGTCCGACCCAGGCAATATTGGCCAGGAATATTTCTGCAACATTTCAAAAGAATATTCAAGTTGAGCTCGTTTTACGTGTGTGAAAAGTGTCCGCAAAATCTTGCTTAAATATTGCCGCGCAATGTTTGCTGAAACATTTGATGATATATTGATGGAATATCTCCATAAAATGTTTTCAACATATATTCTTGAAAGTTTTTTTTTCTAAATTTATTTTCAGGTTACATTATTTTAAATTACTTAAACACCTATCATTAACTTATAAGACCTTATTTTAAATTAAGTGACAATAGGTCACGAATTTATTTTTATTATTTTTAATTCTATTTACATATACGTTAAAAATAACAACATTGTTTGTTCGATGCAGAAGAAATTATTCTTCGCAACTTATGTACTTCCAACAGAGCCAAATTTTTCGAGAAATATTGTGTCCAATGGATATTGTGAGTCAGGATTACATGAACCATATATTTAAAATGTTGGCATTCTTTCTCTTGAACTCTCTAAAATAATTACAAATATTATTAAACAATATATTTCATGAGGCAGCCTAACCGGGTGAAAATGGTAAGTTTGTGTTGTCAAATAGCCTATATACCTAGATATCCCTATAAAAACGTTAGATTGAGACGTATTCAAAAGTATTGCAGTTTGAATGCGGTGTTGTCGAATAGCGGATTTCTAGAGTATATCTCATGAATGCGATTCAATACTTAGCAATCGCATATTTTCTGCTACGCATTGAATCGCATTCAATAGCATTGAGACAAGTTTTTTTTGGATTCAATCGCATTCTGTAGCATTAAAACATATTTTTTTTTTTTACGAGGGCTGGTGAAAAATGTTCTTATAACACACCGAGAAGGATCCGCACTTCTCGGCAGTGTGGAGATGCTGATGTCATCACTACAACGATCTTAATATATATAAATACACACCAAGATCTTAATTCGATCATTATAGTGATACCATCAATGACCCACTAAAAAACACCACCCTTTCTTCTTGGCAGATGTCCCTCCGGAACCGCTTTCGCATAACTTCAGGGGGTGCCGTTTACTGACCTGTCAAGGTTTTTTCTGGTTTACTTCTTCTACATCAAGTCAGCTTCGTCTCTCATCCTGGATGTTACGCATCGTCCTCATCAGCACAACAATGTCGTGCACCGGG
>CAKNWT010316441.1:0-11250 GCA_932066315.1 Andricus coriarius
TCAACAAAATTTAACGCGTCAAAGTTCACTGTCGTGAAATTGACGCGGTTGACCGTGTTTTTGTACCTTCACTCACCTGTAACTTTATTAATTATTTATTTATGAGGGTGTCATGAATAGAGAATTTGTTCGCAATAAAATTATCTTTACAATGAAACCTATAGTAGTTTATAACCATGGTAATCTTTTGTTGACAAATTTTAAAAAGCAGATATGATTATGATATAATATTAATATAATATTTAGGAATAATAATATAATATATAATATATAATATTTAGGAATTACGGAAATTATTATTTTATTGTAAAAATTCCTTATAACAATAATAATTAAGATTTAATTGGGTATGAGTGTCCCTGCGTTGATTTCAGGTAATACGGGTTATATGCATTTCACTGGTACAAAGAAAAAAAATATTTTCCTCACGAGCACCGGTTTTTGTTAACTTTACGTTGAAAACAAAAGTCATGAATAAGAAAAAAATTTAATCGGCTTTGATAAACATCTCACACATTGAATTCGATTAAATTTAAAAAAATCGTAAATAGTGAACATTCGAGACTTTCTCAAAAGATTTTTAGGTGAACTAAAAAATAAATGGAGATGGAGAATTTTACAAAAAAAAAAAAAAAAATTATGGATTTTGACACACGAATCTCAAAACTTTTCATTCAAGATTTGGGACCTTCATGATGTTTTGAGTTCTCCTTAACATATTACAATATAATGTAATCAGAAATTAAACGAAACAAGATTCGTTTTTGGATAAAGATGAGTATCATTAATCTGAAACTTCTTCAGCTTGAATAAAGAAAATATGATATGGCTTTGCTTTTATAAAAAAAAACTATTTTCTTTTCTGATTTTAGAATTTTTTTGCATCAAGACAAAATAATGAATAAAAACCGCACAATTTTAAGCCCAATAATCATATAAATTAAACATTTTGGATCCAAAACTTCGAAAATTTTAACTACAAAAATCCCCCCCCCCCCTCACTTTACCCCTAGACGAAATGCTAAAAATACCAAATTTGACTTCATTCAACTCACTAACAATAATCAAAATTAAAAAATTGCCTGTTCCAATTCAGGAAAAAAAATACACCACCCTTTTATCATAAATGAAATATTCAAGTCACAAAAATATTTCGCCCTTAAGCTCAGTTAAAATATTAAACACAATGCTGAAAAAAATTTCTTTCCCAATGTAGAAAAAAATAACATTCCAAAATTTCCTCACTTCCGACTCAATAAAAATACGAAAATATAAAATGGCCTGATACTAATTTAGAAATAAATTCAAAATAAAAATCACCTCTCCCGATTCAGAGAAAGATTAAAAATTAAAAAATTAGTTTCTTTCAATATAAGTAAAAGGTGGAAAATAAAGAATCTGCCCCGCTGCCATTATATATTTTTTAAGATATATAACGACAAAAATTAGTCGCTCGAAATTTTTTACTTTATTGTTATTGTACGTCAACAATCAACATTTCTTTAAGTGAGAAAAAATAAAAGGAATTAGAAAAAAAGGTTTGAGAAATGATGAAAAAAGTTTGTGTGTTGAGGTTAGGTTCATAAAAATAACAGTATCATTCAAAGAAAAGATGAAATCTTACCAAAAATTTTCTGCGGAGATATTGCTATGAATGGGAATAGTCCCACGTTTGGTTATAAGTAAAAGACAATTATATTATGCTAAAGAAATATAGCTGGTTTTTTTAGTTCTGGTGACAGATACGTCTACAAAATTAAGTGCGCAGTTTATTTCTTCTTCAAAAGTGAATTTAAGATTTGAATCAAATGAATTGAAAATTTCTAAAACTTCATGTAGTTCTGATTCTGTAATGATCATTAAAGTGTTATCAACCTATCTTTTATATAATGGTATTTCAAATTTTACGGTTGAAAGACAATTTCTAGAGTATTCATGACAATGTCTGCTATCACAGTAGAAAGCTGATCTCCCATCGTCACTCCTTCCATTTGTTTATAATTTTTATTGTTGAATTAAAAATATGTAGATCTTAATCAAAACTCTATTGCATTTAAGAATTCATCCCTTGGTATCAAAGTGTATGGAGCTATTTCATCCCATTTGCTTTTATAGATTGTAGAGCCAGATTAATTGGAATAGAAGGAAATAAGTTTAGCACATCTAAAGAAAGAAGAAAATGTTTTTTGGGCATTTTAAAGGATTTTATATCATAGACGAACTGCCAGTTACAACTTTAAGAATGTTAGTGAGATATTTAGCTAATTTAAAGGTTGGACTATTAATGGCAGAAATAATTATTCTAAGAGGGTCACAGATTTTGTCAATTTTTGGCAGACCATATGCTCTAGGAATAACAGTAGAATTTTCTTTTAATTCTTAAGAATCAAAGCAAAAGCAAACATATCCGGTACAAGTTAAAAATCGTAGAAACAGTCAGGGTGAAAATCCAACAGAAATCAAAAAACATGATTGAACACAAATAAATATTAAGATTTGGTTTGTAAATGACCTTGATTCTTTGTTTGTACACGACTTGTTCCATTTATTCCGATAAACCTTTTATGTATGGACAGACTGTGAAATCAACAAAAGAGACTTTTCTATTTGTATTAGGTTTAGAAGCGAAGCAGTATTATATAATTAGAAAGTTTCATTTTTTTTAAAGTTGGTAATTAAATAAGTTAGGAAACCATTATATTTTACCAAAGTTTTCTTTTAATACCAATCAACTTCTACAAAACCTGCACATTGCATAAGTGTACAAAAAACTAATTTTTGAATTTTCTTTAACTTCTATGGTGAATTTAATATTATTCAATCAATTAAAAGATGCAGGTGAGAGCAATGCTTTCAAACATTGAAGCTGCACCTAAAGAAATGAATATGACACATTTTCCTAGTGAAACATTACTATTTACGTGACTGACACATGATTAAGTAGAAAATGTAATTTTTTCCCGCGGTTGTCATATGCATTCAAAAGTTAAATAAAATCTTAAGACGATAACCTAATTGTCTTCAAGTCTATATAAATCCAAAAATTTTGTTTCCTTCTAGAAGCTTCCAAAATACCTTTAAAATGACGTGGCAGCACGAGTTTGTTTTTCTGGCAAATTAATTAAATACAAATATCTCACAACGACAAGCTCGAAAAATATCTACTTCATGAGATAAGAACTGAAATAATCATTCGTTATGCTGTTAAACAAATTCTTCTCTAATAAAGTTATCAGTTTTTCTTTTTTTTGGAAAAAATGAAGATCCTTTCTCTTCTGATCTTATCATTGGTAGTTATCCTCAACTCTATTGGTAAATATAATAATATAATAATATAGAGGACACTAGTCTACAGTAGAGAATGATCATATAGTAAAAGTTTATTAAATCAAAAAACTAATGTGATTATACTTTAAAATTATTATCTACCTTAGGCTGGTCCCCCATATCTGAAACGTTTTTAAGGTTTCCACAAGTAAAAAGCTTGTGTGTCGTAATTCTTATTATATTAAAATCTTATCCACAAAAAAAAATCTTCATTCAACACAGTCGTTTTGTTGGCCGCGGTTTGATAAACTTCTAAATTATTTACACGAGATGACACAATTTCACGAGAAGCCATTTGACAAATTTACATTTTTGACATTAGAGGACAGTAGAAGGTAGATTATGATAGGATAGAACTGAATATGGTAGTACAGGTCAGGATAGCATAGGATCAAATAAGATAGATGATAGGATATGATATATCATGACAGGGTCACATAAGATAGGATAGGATAGGATCAGATAGTATAGGATATGATAGAATAGGAGGTAACAGGATGGAGTGGGATACGTTAGGATCGAATAGGGTGGGATATTAGAGGATAGGATCGGACAGAATGGGATAGGTTTTAATATTTAGATGAGGAATTGACTTTCACGTTTTACTTTAATTTTTGATAGATGGATTTCATATCAAGTTGATTTATAAGGAATATAACGTGACCATGTCAAAAATTTTTTTCGAAATATCTACTCTGTCTTGCTTCAAGAAGTTTCGCAACATTCAATCCTCTGTTTCTTGTTACAGAGTTCAGTATCGAGTCCTCACGTGATAGACCATCTATTGATCTAAATCGTTCTCCGGCCAGATCTCCATCTCCTCCTGCGAGATCCAGGTCCAGGTCTCCTTCTCAGGGGGTTCATCCTGCGAGACCTATCTCTCCGAACAGCGCTTCTTCTTCAAGGCCTGCTCCTTCTGCCAGGGGCATGAATCTATCGACCACGCGTCCTTCTTCTAATATCCGCGAGTGTGGAATTGGAGGTCTTGTGGAGCTCTTATTTCTCGATGGAGATCTTACAGTTATTCGGCTCACTTCCAAAACAAATCCGTACCGGATTTTCGAACTTCGCAGATACACTTTCCCTGAGGATACACAAATTAAATTGAGAACAGGACATAATGCCATTGTTGAGCCTACGCCAACCCAACAACAAATTGTTATGTCAACATCCGATGGTGAGGCCTTCGCAATATTAGAGATGTCTCATTCTCTTCTTGGATTTTATATGAGGAATGATGGATATGACAGATACGAACACGCGAAAATAAACATGGATAGCGGCAGGCCTACTTTTATGACACCAGCAGAAATCTATGATATTCCAGTAGGTCGCCGTCGTCCAGTTTCACGATATTTTCGAATATATCGTCTGACATCAGAATAAACCGCAAACCTCAACACTTCTGATAGACTTGAAAATATATATATATATATATATAAATCAAATTTCGTCAAATTATAAATATGTAAGTCTACTTCCGGAGGTTTTACCACAAAGTAGTTTTTCCTGGTCGAGTTGATCTGAAGTAATGCTACAATAGAAGTTTGTGAATCTGATTACGCAGGCAAATGCGCAAGCCCATTTCCCAATTCTTTGAATAAAATTTATTGACTTTTAACTTTATTGTTCCATTAATTTTAACCTTCCCACTTCGTTCCCGTAATTGTTGTTATTTGACCAAAATTGGGTTGGATTTGGTCGGGTGCGAAACAACTGTAATATCCTACGAATTTATTTGCTAATTCATTGATTTATTCATTCATTCATCCCTTGATTCATCCATTTACTAATCTATTCATTTATTCGCTTTATCCACATTTATCAACTGCTCGATTTTTGCGTCACTTTCAAGACACATAACATCGCAATCGACAACTAAATACGAAGTTTTTATGGAAAAAATTTCTCTGGGGTTTACTATGTGATTTTCTGAGCCCCCCTGGCGCACAAGCTGATAAGCCCTATTGTACCACACTCTTAACTATTTGCTCTCCGTAGTTGGCACCCGACTTCTTGGTGAAGCCCAGTATGTTCACCACTGGACGCGTTATAATTTCCTCAGATTTCATAGAATGGGCGCCAAGGGCCCCTATTTCATTTTGTGCATGAGATAATCCTGGTTTTGTTCTCAGTATTCCCGGTACTTTATCCGGATCCAGCTTTTGATGGCCATGCCGATGCAGCAAGACGCTAGTCTCAGTATTGGTTCCGGTCCTATATATTCACCTTCTGCGCCGCATTTCTCCAACTGGTCTGAATTTTCGTTGCCCTTGATCTGCCTACCAGTAGCATTTTCTTCCAATAGTAAATTCTTTTCCTTGAAGCTCCCTAGTAAAATTTAAATAGAATGTCGTACGATAATAATCTCTGAAACAAATTTTTTTTCTTGAAAATTCCTTATGAAATATAAGTGGAATCTTGTACAACACGTATCTGTAAAGATAATCTGAGAATTACAATCTTTAGGTACTGTTGACTCTAATAAAGAACCAGAATACTTATTATTTACACTTTTAAATACAGTTTATCCTCTCATTTGTGAAGATGAGGATGTTTTATACTCTGGTCTTATTCTTCACGTATATTTTTAATTCTATTGGTAACTATAATAATACAATACACCTATAATTACTTTTAAAATATTTGTTGGTCTTCCTTAAATAAGAAATTGTTCGATTTATTCCGTCTTCTTTCCCAATTCCCATTTTTTCCAATCTCCATCTGCTTTTGTCCAAAATGAGTACGAGCGTAATTGGCCATGTCGATATGCGCACGTCTACATAATGGCGTGTGCAAACGGTACTCTCCCATGGGAGCTCGTGCACAAATGGTACACAGATGGTGAATTTAGATTCTAGGAGATAACAATTTGCCTAAATTACTAAACCGGTCGGCAAAAAGGATTTTTTGTCCGAGCCCCCTCGAAAACGCTCCATTGCATGCACGTGAAGCAAGCGTAATGTTGCCATTTCCAGCCCAGTGACGTTCGCACATGCGCACTCAACCGCCGGCCATAAAAATTTACGCCCGCTACACATAAACTGTAGCACGCAAGTGAGATTATGGAGGAAATTATCTTTATCTATTAAAAAATCCTATCCCTGGTCTCCGCTACCTGCTTCACATATTTGTTTTCAAGGAGTGTAGGACGCAATGTATTATTTTGGCAAACATGCAATGTATCAGATAATATGCTTTAATATCCCACATAAACCACCTAGAGATCCTCACGGGAGAGGTGAGTCAAGGCCATATAAATTTTTGATTGGCGCAATGTAAATTGACTATGTGAAGCTTGTAAATTATGAAATAAATCATAGTTGCATTTAAACACAGTTTATACATACATTTAATTAACTTTAACGCATTTTATTATTGAAACGCAAATCGAATTTTTTGCGCGTTATCCAAAAACTCTGGGTTCCGCTCTGCTTTGTATAAACAGTAGCTAAAAATTATTTTCGTGACTCAACAGTTTCCTGTGGATCTCTAAACTCAACATCCAAGGGACATAGGGACTATACAACAAAAAATTTGAACATCTCAATAAACATCAGATAACAAACTGAGAATCATGAATTGGTTCTTTTTGGATTAATTTGGTTTATCTGTCTCTTAAAATTTCGACGCATGTGTGTATAAAAAAAGATTACGTTCTGTAATAAATAAGTTGAAATTCAACAATATTGCCATAAGTATTTACGCATTTCCCAATAATCCAGTGTGTCTTTTAAAATAAATTAAAACTCTATTTCTATTTGCAGAATTAAGTTCACAGTATGGCTCTAACCTTAATAGTGATTGGGCTGATACTCCCCGCCCGAGTCGTTACCAGCCTTCTTCTTCTCGTGACATACCTCATGCTTCTGCCGAGCCCAAGCCTTCTCTACAGGGCAGGTCCAGGTCTCCGCCTGCCACGCTTTATCTTGACAGGACTCTCGAGCCTCCTCTGCGTGTCAGGTCCAGGTCTCCATCTGCCAGGCTTTCTCCTGAGAGGATTCTCGAGCCTCCTTTACGTATCAGATCCAGGTCACCCCCTAACAGGCCCTCTCTTGCTAGAACACTTAAGCCTCCTCTACGTATCAGGCCCATTTCGCTCCCAACCAGGTCTTCACTTAGCAGGGTTCTTGAGCCTCATCTACGTGTCCGTAGCCCTAATGGTGATCGGCCTGATATTCCAGACTTGATCTTGCGCCTTGGCCCACCTTCTTCTGCTACTCCTCGCATATCTCAGCGTCCTTTACGTGCCAGGTCCAGGTCTCCTCCTACCAGCCCTTCTTTTAGCAGAAGTCTGCGAATTAAGATACTTGGATATGGACTTGGACAACTTGGTCTTATTAGACTTATTCCGTACATCAATCAGCACCGGCGATTTGAATTTCGAAGATACACTTTTAATCCCGATTCACCAATTCGAGTGCGAGTATCAAACAATGTCTTTGCCTCAATGCCAATTCGAGAGCAAATTGTGTTAACATCATCTGATGGTGACGTTTTTGCAATATTGGAACATAGTGGTATTCTTAGTGGAATATATAATTACAGAGGAAACTCTAGGCGCCGGGCGAAAATTAACATAGGAAGTGGCGAGGTTTCAGTATTGACCCCAAAAGAAATTGACGAAGTTCCAGTAGGCTCCCGTAACCAATTGAATTGGTATTTTAGAGTAGTAGTTTCAAAATACGATTCTCTATGGCTAAGTCAATAATACACAATTTGCTCGTAAACAATATTTTAACGTAATTAAAGTGAAATTCAGAGGTTAGGTGAGTGCATTACCAAGCACTAACATTTCAGGACTACGTACATATTTTTAATAATTCGTTAAGTGTTTGTTACTTTTTAGGAATAATTAAACATTCTAATGTGTTCTGCGTAAAATTCTAAGTTTAAGCATATTATAAATATATTAACATTTCATATTTTATGTGTTCATTTATTTCCTGAAGTCTACATTTTCCTCTTGAGGTTCCAATAACCGCTGCTCTTACTAATAATTTAAGAGCACGATAATTTAATTAAATACTGGCAAGGAGTTGTATATCTGATGTTCCTCCTTTCCTCTAAATTAAGTTACAAATTTTGAAATTGGATGTTTTATAACTAAGAGTTGAACAGCACTTTGCAAGTCCCTAAATTAGAACAGGAAAGCTTGAATATTTCAAGATGTAAAATTTAAAAGCATAGAGATTTGAGAGTGTAGAAATGTTTATAAGACTTGAACATTTTTTTTTTATTTGGAACAAGAATTGTAACGTTTTGAGACCGCCTAAAGGCGAAAATCAAGTTTGGACGATGTTGTCTGTCTGCCCATCCGTTTGTGATACGATAACTCTAGAAAAATGGGACAGATAAAATCGATCCTCAGCAAACTTTTTTTGGGTCTTGAACGCAAGAACGAGTTTCTTAACCAACATTTCTTTATTAGCGCTTATGGATTCTAATAGATTTCGTCTGATTCGTTTTTTGCATTGAAAGTGAATAAGTAAAAAATTCTAATTTCGAATCAAATGGAAATACGTGAAAAATATCAAAAATTCAAATTTTGAGATAAACGAAGTAAAATATGGGAAAAAGTTTTGAGAAGGAATCAAGTTTTATCCAAGAAAATTCTCGCGCACCCTCAGGACACGGAGCGTCCCAAGAATGACCACCTTCTGCACCCCCCCCCCCCCTCAAGTGTCTAAGCATTTCGTGGAAACACACGGATGATTTTCATGCGATTGCCCAGTGAAAGCGTGGCAGCTCTAAGATTACCGTTGATCAGAACGACTAGCTCAACGGAATATTCTTCTTCTAACCGTCGCATCTCCCTTAAATGGTATGCTTACCTCTTTTTCTTTTTACTCCCCTTACCTGTGACGTTATTGTAGGTTGGTGTCGAAAATTCGATGACGAGCATGGTTCGTTTCTCCATGTCAAGAAGAACTATGTCAGTTCTCAAGTACGCAGCAGAAACAATTGTTGCTCTTTTTATTTCCGACAATCAACTCTATTTCCCTAGGTGTATTTGGCGAAGAAGTGTCAAGGCTAACACCGTAAGAGTGATACAGGCGACGGTATGCTAAAGTGGAAATAAAACCGTCTTGACACGCGAAAATGAAACCATCCGTTTCCGACTTCAATCCGGGTGATTTAAGGAAAGCAAACGTAAGCTCATACAACATCGACTGATCCTTCGTATTGCTGTGGAAGACACCATGCATCCTCTCCAGAGCCAAGGTATCGTATAGCACTTCTCTCGACAAGCCCACGTTCTTTGGGAATCCTATTAGGTTCTCCTCGTTCCAAGTAAACCTTGACGCTTTTTTTAAAGCCAAATTCCGTTCCAATCTTCCGAGTGAATTTCTCGACAATTCCATCAGCTAGATCTAGTTGTTCTTTATTTTTATCATAGAAGTACCCTTTAGAATGGCGAGGTGCGAAAGATCGTGGCAATAATGTGATTTAGAAAAAAATAGGGCTCATGGTGTCGCCCTGAAATACAACTCTCTGAAAGGTGACGTTGTTAGTTGTCACACGATGTTTTATAGATGAGATAGTAAATTCTGTTTTTGCAAACGGCATCAATCTCTCTATGCACCTCACGATGTGTGGATAAACCTTTAAGCCTTACAACAGGCAGATGATATGTCTTTCAGACATCCTGCTACGTCTTTCTTTGAGCTGCGTTGTTCGTACATCTCTCGTCACACAGGTCCGATTGTCCGAACAATCCTATTCCTTGTTTTGAAGCCAAACTGGTATCGCTGCACTCCTGCAGGTCGTGCTTGAGTCGATATGTCTACTTAAATGTATTGAGATTCCACCGGTCCAACGCATTGAGAACCCCCGAAATTAGAAATAATTATTTTTGCTACGAAAGCATGTTGCAAAAAAGTACAAACTTGAAATTATTAATTGTGAAATATATTTTTTGAAGTTCTTTTCATATTCGGGATGAACTACAGCAATAACAATTCAGAGTTTCTAACACATTATCCTAGTGAAATATTACTAACTAAGTGGCTGCCACATTATTTATTAGAAGAAGAAATTTTTTTCCGCGCTTGTGGCTGCTAAAGCTGAAGCTTTGTGATAAGAGAAATAACTTACTAATTTGTTAAGACTCAATTTCTTTTTTAAGAAATTCTTTCATACCATGTTTGGTTTATTGCAAAATTTTTTTTCCCACGGTAGCCCTGTCTACCGGGATATTGTATCGGATTGTTTTTAACTCTACATGACTTGAATAATTTTTTTTTAATCTCACCAGACACCTTCTGAAAAATATTTGCAAGATGTGTAAATGCACTGTAAAAATTACAGACTTTTTTTACGGCATCATTATTTAATATCTTGTTTCTAAATAGGAGAAATCCCTGCTGTTATTTTTAATGTAAAACTAATCAATCTGCCTTCACATCAGCGATTTGAAGAAATAACTTTTTATTCCTAAAATAGGCCTGGTTAAGGTAACCAAAGTTTTTTCATTGAATTTATTTTCAAAATATGAATATCGTACAAGGACGAACTTGAGGTATACAGGGTGTTTTTTTTAACTTGAGACAACGAAATATCTAAAAAAATACGCATCCTACGGAAAAAATGTCTGCAATAAAAACTTTTTATTTTCGAGGGGGAAAAAAGATTTGTTAAAATTTACCCCACCCCACCCCCACAGGAGGCAGAAGTGGGGGTAACTTTGTAATTTCAAATGGCAACCCCAATTTTTTATCACAGATTCAGATTCTCCTTTACGAAATACGTAAGTTTTATTCGGAAAATTTGTTTCGATTCGCGATAGATGGCGCTGCAATTGCAAAAAATGAAATTGTTGACACTACTTTTAGCTCTACCCAGGAATAACGACGCGGACGTAGTAGTTGTCTATTCCCTTCGGGGTGCTTAATTTCGGTGAGTCCCCTTGCCTCTCACCAT
>CAKNWT010316466.1:0-14341 GCA_932066315.1 Andricus coriarius
ACAGAAAATGCGTCAACACTTTTGGGACCGATGGTACAAGGAGTACCTGAATGAACTCATCTCTCGAAACAAGTGGCAGACTAAAACTGACCAGAGTAACATCAAATTAGGGACCTTGGTGATTATCAAAGAAGATAATCTTCCACCAATGATGTGGAAACTGGGGCGCATTATTGCCACCCACCCAGGAGACGACGCAGTTGTACGCTCCATAACTTTGAAAACAGCATCTGGCACCTGTAAGCGATCACTGAAGCAGATTCATCCTCTTCCAATTGATAATTAATGTTTTTACTTGAAAACTGCATGTGAACCGATGTTAAATTAGAATTACATTTTATATTGCTCTTCGATATGTCTATCATTATCAAACTAGAAGTACGCTTTAGATTTTACTGCTATAGTTATTTAGGAAAACACGTAAACTTTGATTTCATTTTTGAAATCAGTTCGTAGTGAGAGTAATATTGATTTTCATAAGGAAACAGCAGAAATATATTAGTAACTTCAAAATTCTATCAAAATATCTATTAGCTATATTATTAGCTCACTTTGCATCCATTGAACGCAGATAGTTCAAGGGGGTCGGCATGTTCCTTCGCAACAATATTTTTTTATACTTGTTCTTCAAAATAGCTGAAATAGAATTTATAATTTGTCTTTGAAACATCTGCCTGTAAAGACCCCTATATAAATACTTAAGTTAGGCCTGAAACTTAGTATAGAATTTACAATTTAAGCTGTTGAACCTTAAAGAGGCACATTTCTCAAAATTACTGTAATATGATTTCACTTTTACAGCTTTAAGCTCTTCGAATCGTTCTCGAACACGAACCATCTTAATTGTCATCCGACCGGGTTTACTTTCCTTTCAAAATTCGTAGTTGCCAGTCCATGTGGGCAGCAACCTACCTAAACCGCCTATAACTAGATTTCCAAATTCGAGGTGTCCTGTTCGTGCTTTTCCGGAACGGATCGGAAGGGCCCTTCGGGTAAGCAGGACCGAAAAACCGGGTACTCGCTACCTACGTCAAATTTTGTACACCATTACAATTCGAGCAGCTGACCTCTCCATTTCGTCTCGAGTGTCAGCTAGCAATTATTTCAAAGTCCTCCTTCATATTTCTCTTGTATACTTTAGGGTTGAATAAATTATATATTAAACGAAAATGGTTTCATTCCTTGTTTCTTTTTAATTTTAAAGACGTTAGCACGTAACAGAATTTAAATCCTTTCTGTCTGATAATAACATAGAACATGTTTTAATTGTAATGGATTCTCCTAAAGCGAACGGTCTATTCGAAAGGATGAATCGAGTTTTGGGTCAGAAGTTCGCGAAATTGTCAGACCCAACGACAAATAAGTATTGGTATAAAATACTCCCAGAAGTCGAGTTTGCCCTGAACAATACGCTCCAAAAATCGACTGGAGAAACGCCTAGCAAACTTCTGTTTAGGATAAACCAACATGGCAAAGTTGTCGATGTTTTGGGTTTAGAACAAGCTCGACTTGACGATAAAGTTAGAGATTTAGAAAAGTCAGGAGCTATTGCGGAAGAGAAAATTAAAAAAACTCAGGTTATATCAAACAATATTTTGATAAAAAGCGAAAGAATCCGATTAAATACGAATGTGGTGATTATGTAATTATATCAAATTTCTACAGTACGCCCGGGTCTTTAAAGAAGCTCATGCCGGTATCAAAAGGCCCATATGAGGTCATTAAGGTTTTAAGAAACGATCGTTACGTCATCAAGGACGTTGAAAACTTCCAAGTAACACAAAAACCTTATACATGAACTTTGGAGGCTAGCAATATGAAGCCCTGGCGTCCTAGTAATTGGTTTTATCCTTTTATGATTTAACGAACATATTTTTGATTGTTAATTGATTTCGAGTCGAACTTTGTTCAGGATACCCGCACTGTGGGCGATTTCAAATTATTATTACTATGTATTTCTAACGTTAGGCGGCGCTGCTGTTTATTCACCGCTCAAGTGGCCGTTAATCTCAGGATATACGTCTGTACACACGCATCATGTAATTCTTTATAATAAAACCTATTTTAAACCAAACGCCTTACACTTCAGGTACTTAAAGTACATGATGCGGGCCGGAATCACGGTAGGATATGTAGAATATGTTATTTACGATCGTTGAAGAACGGATGTGAAGAGGCAAGGAGAGCTTATTTGCCAAAGAAGGTTTATGGGAAGAGATAATAAGCCGTGAGCAAACATGTTGACGTTGTGAGAAGCACATCATGAGTGGAATTCTGTTAAAGTTTGTTAGATTCATTTTGTTCTAGCCTAAGCCCGAGTAATAATGCTTCGACTTGAGTTAGTCTTAATTATCTCTTGAGTTCGTCTTTAAGATGACGATGTGAGGCTGCGTCTCAAAACTGAGACGTCAGATAATGTCTTTTATGATATTAGCAGAGTGATTTCAAGTCGGCGTAAATTTGCCTCAAGACTAACCTTTTTGAACTCAGGAATGAGACTGGTAACAAATGTGAAGGATTAAAATTAATTAATGGAAAATTTGAAATTATCAATATTTTCTATAAGAATTTCTTAGACCTAAGCCACGGTGCGGCTGAAACAAATTTTAGTCAAAGGTCTGTACATATGAGATTTTCTTGTTGAAAGTTGTTGTTTGGCATCACACAGTTATTGTGTAGTGAAAATTAAAATCATTCACATGGCGCATTTTGAAATAAACCGTTTTTTTGTACTACTGATCGGATAAAAAAATGAAGTTTTAATTTATTAGTTCAATTTTTGAACAGTTTAATTTTAATAACAACAACAATAACAAAAATTAATTTTCAACCAAATAGTTGAAATTTCAAACAAAAATATGAATTTTGAACAGAATACATACACGCGAATTTCAATTGTAGTACGAGTTTGGTTCTGACCTTGACCTGAATTGAAATTCACCGAAAAGAAAGCAACAGGGTGTCGCAATGTTGCATAACGAGACGCAGTTATCCAGCTATGCTACTGTTTTGTCATGCATGAGTGACCATGGCACATCCCCCTGCGGCTCCTCTTATCCGAAACCACAGAATACATATATTTTTTGGTTAAAATTGAACTAACTGTTTAAAAATTGAACTTATACATTAAAACTTCATTTTTTTTATCCGATCAGTAATACAAAAAAACGTTTAATTTCAAAAGGCGCCCTGTGAACGATTTCAATTTGCACTTCACAATAACTGTGAGATGCCAAACAACAACTTCCGAAAAGAAAATCTCATATGTACAGACACAGACCTTTGACTGACATATGTTTCAGTCGCACTGTGAAGCCGTTGGAAATACGTAAATATGAACAACATTTTCGGTTTCATGGTGAAACAAATGTAATACAAATGAAAATATATAAATGAATTGATTCAATATCCACCTCTCTCCAACCCTCGCAAAAATATCTCTAAAGTATGCTGTGCTACTTTTGTCCAATCTCGCTTTGTGCTGGCATGTAGCACCACTTGGTCCTCAACATGTCTTGATTGGGGGCCAATTCAAATCGGCACCAATTCGAAGAATTTTTACTCGGCAGCTTTCACAGTTTAGAGTTCAGCTTTTCATTTCTTCGTCTAACTTACCTCTATTGGGGTTGCGCACTGCCTCTTTGCGAGCCTCTCTATGCCGCTTCTTTTCTTCTCGCATACGACTTCTCCTGCTGAATCTGAAAGCAGAATAAAAAACAGAATTCACTCGCTGAACAAGTTTATAGTAATTGCTGAAGCAGTTTTTTTCCTGAGCTTCAGTCGAAGGATGCGCTTGTCTGAATGAGGAAATACCATTAACATTACATTACATATTAACATAACATTTCAATTTTCACATTTTCTTGTCATTTAACGTAAGTAATCTGAGCATACTTGCGTTTTCAAACTCCTATTTCGCTAGATTCGCCAGACGGATTAGCACGTTTTTAGCTCGGAAATAAGTTACCGTTCTCGACTGCCCGGGGCATTTTTCAAAAATAATCCCATCGAAAACGTTTGGGACTTCATGAATCAGAAGTCAGTAAGCACGCTCCTGCTAAAGGTGGTCATACCAAATACTCATTATTAGGCCAAAGCTAAAAAACTACCTTTTTATCAATTTACACTACGATACACATTTATATTGAGACATACTTTTGTAAAATCCTATAGAAGTATATGAGTGATGATACATTTTATTTAAAAAAATGATTATCTACGCTAAACTGAAGCATTCTTACAATAAAAAACGACTTCTAATTATAATCGGTATTTCGTATAGCCACCTTTAGCAGATAATACAGATTCAATGCGACGAGGCATACTGCTTATACAGTTTTCAATTTTTCTCTTTATCTCTGGGCAATGTTTCCAAGTGTGATTGAGTATGCGAATTAGCTCTTGCTTGGTTGTAGGAGCATGCTTACTGACTTCTGATTCACGAAGTCCTAAACGTTCTCCTAGGGATTCATATCTGGAGAATTTCCTGGCCATTCGAGAACAGTAACATTTTTCCCAGCTAAAAATGTGATAATTCGTCTGGCGAATCCGGCGAACTAGGAGTTTAAAAACACAAGTACGCTCAAATTACTTACAATGAATGGCAAAAATAATTTGAAAAGTGTACACTCAAAAAAAGTTCTAGTTAAAGTTACCAGACGTGTCTGGTTAAAAAATGTCTAGTTATTTTAATAAGAAATTATGGTTAACATGACTAGAAAATTCTAGTTAATTGACTCTGGCTAATTTTTTCTGGTTAAAACTATTCTGACTAATATTTCTGGTAACAAAAGTGTCGCGATCTTGTGTCGGTTTCCAGAAATCTGTCTTTTGTTTCATGTCATGTTGCTGGATGTGTCAAGTGACGCTTTGTCGTAAATGTCCAATTCTCGAACAATCGCGACTTTTCAAATGTATTTTCAGTAATGTAAGTATAAATAATTATAGCGAACCATTAATTTAATTATTTCATAACAAAAAGCTGCGCATTAAATGTCTAAACACCAGTGGTACAGGGATACAGGTATGTTAAGCTGACGTAACCACATGTTCGAATCAAGTTAAAACCTATTTCATAATTGAGGGCTCAAATCATGCTAATTTATTGTTCTATTGCCAAATTTAACACTCCACTATTTAAAAAAAAACCCGTGGGTTACGCTAGCGTAACGTTAATCTGACGAAACCACATGTTGCAATCGAGTTAAAACCTATTTCATAATTAAGGGGTCATTTAATGCTAATTTAATACCCAATTGCCAAATGCGCTCTCACATGTGCTATGGACAGATTTGAAATGTTTGCATAATTTGTATTCAGGGTGATTTTTGAGTGACAGGGGTTGATTTTGGAAGATGTGTTTTTGTGGTTTTTGAGAGCCTTAAATGAGCACTTAATTATGTCATAGGTCAGAACTCGATTCAATATTATTTTCACGTATAACTCTGTCAGCTTAACGTTAAGCTAGCGTAACCCACGGTTTTTTTTTGTAAATAGTGGAGTATTAACTTTGGCAATAGGGCATTAAATTAGCCTTTAATGAGCCCTTAATTATGAAATAAGTTTTAACTCGATTCGAACATGTGGTTACGTCAACTTAACGGTAAGCTAGCGTAACCGACGGTTTTTTTGTTTGTAAATAATGGAGTATTAATTTTCGCAATAGGGCATTAAATTTGCCTTTACCCAAGCGCGAATTGCCAAAGCTGAAAATACGGCACAATATTGGCCCAATCACGGCAGCCAACAGTCGGCTATTATTATTGGGCCAATCTCTGCGTTTGAATCGGCCAAGTTCTGGGCCAACGACGGCGGCCTTTGTCGGCTTTTCAAATTGACCTACACTGATAGAAATGGTAATGTTGATTTAACCATATGATCGTGGGTTGAAAAATTACGAGGATATTTATAATGTAATACGTGTACTTCAATCATAAAGAGTACGAAATGCACTTACTGAAATATTGTAAATACAAGTTATTTATATTTGTGGTACAAAAATTGAATATATGTGTTGCTATTGTATTAAATGTGTAATTCTATTAAACATTTGCCTGAGGGAACTATCTCTGAAATGTGTCGTTTAGCAATACCCTCTGTATGACTGATTTACCTGACTCGCTTTGTTTTGTTTACAACAGGCGCATTCATTTCTATCAGTGTACCTTCAGCTGAAACTTGGCCCAGTATCGGCACTATACTAAGCCGATTGTCACATTTATTACGATATGCCGTTTCGAAAGTAGAAACGTCAGAGTCCGGCCTATCGACGGTATATTACTGGGCCAAGTGTCAGTTTTACTACGGCAAATCATTCTGAATCTTAGAAAACCAGAGTTCGGCACAACATCGGCTCACTGCCGTGCCGAATACCTTATTTTCTCCGGCAAATAATATGATCAGAAGAAAAGCCAGATTCAGGTCCAGCAATGGCCCAATTCTAGTTCTAAATTTTTCTTTACTCTGGCAAAGCATGTTTTAAGTGCAGAAGTCAAAGTCCGGCCCAGCGACGCCATATTACTGGGCCAAGTGTCAGTTTTACTACGGCAAATCATTCTGAATCTTAGAAAACCAGAGTTCGGCATAGCATCAGCTTATTGCTGAGTCGAATATCTTATCTTCTCCGGCCAATCATATTTTTAGAAGAAAAGCCAGATTCTGGCCAAGCAATGGCCCATTACTTGTTCTAAATTTTTCTTTACTCCGGCAAAGCATGTTTTAAGTGGAGAAGCCAGAGTCCGACCCATCGACGACATATTACTGGGACAAGTCCTAAGTGCAATTTGCCGGAACTGAACACACGGCCCAGGCTTGGTCCAATTTCGGCAGCCAAAGATCGGTTAATGTTATTGGGCCAATATCGGCATTTTTCTCGGCCCAGTGTTGTGCCAGTACTGGCTGCCTATATTGGCTATTCAAATTTGTTGATCTACCGCCGATGCTTGGCCCAGTGATGGCACATTACTGGACCAAGTATCACTTTTATCACGGCAAAGCATGTTTTATGAGGAAAAGCCAGAGATCGGCCCAGATGCGGCGCATTACTGTTCCAAACTTCGTCTTTACTCTGGCAAAACATATTTTAATATGAAGAGCCAGAGTTCAGCACAGACTCGGCGCACTACTGTTCCAAACTTCGTCTTTACTTTGGCTAAACATGTTTCAATAAGAAAAGCCGGATGCTGGCCCAGAAAAGGCGCAACTCGATTCCAACATGTGGTTACGTCAACTTAACGTTAAGCTAGTGTAACCCATGGTTTTTTTTTTAAATAGTGGAGTATTAAATTTGGCAATAGGGCATTAAATTAAGATTAAATAAGCCCTTAATTATGAAATAGGTTTTAAATCGATTCGAACATGTAGTTACGTCAGCCTAACGTTAAGCTATCGTAACCCACGGGTTTAAAAAAAATGGTGGAGCATTAAATGTGGCATTAAATTAGCATTAAATGAGCCCTTAATTAGGAAATTGGTTTTAACTCGATTCGAACATGTGGTTATGTGAGCTTCACATACCTCAGCGATACTTCCAAACCATGCACATATTTTTTGGGTGTGTCTTTGAAAAATATTCTCGCACATATTAACATTATAGACAATAGATAAACAAAGTGAATGTTCGAGAATTTTGGTATTAACCAAGTGATCTATGGCCATTTATTAATATATCTACATATAGGGAGACGAATTTTTAGCGAAGCGGAATATAGTTGCTGCACTCTGTTTTCGGAAACTTTTGTTCGATTATTTTCTTTGGGACGCAGTTCATGTAATTTCAGAGATGGTTAGAAAGAGTTCATGAAGGTAGAAAAGTATCGAAATTGGAAAGTCAAAAATTGATGGCTACCAGATTGTCTGATTACGCTTACCAGAACATCTGGTTAAGTTTACCAGAATATCCGGTTATGTTGATCAGAATGTTGTATTCCTATAAGCTAACAGAAAACTGCCTGGTAAAGATTTCTGGTTAACCTTATCAGAAACTCTGGTTAAATTTACTCGAATTTCTGATAACATTAAGCAGACAATTCTCAACCAGAAACTTCTGATACCTTCAACCATAATTTATAGTAAGGGCATATTAAACATTCTATTCTAGTTGAATTAACCAGAATTCTGGTTGGTCCATCCAGAATTTTTTTTGAGTGTAATTTTTAGCTTTGGCCTAATAATATGGCAAGGCACTGTACTACGAATTTAAATATAGAAAAACTGATATTTATCAAATAAGGAATAATAATGATTATTCTCGTATAATTAAATGATATTTGAATAATGAATATGCATGTGGGGGTATTAAACGTTGAGTGCATTATCCGGTAGTTATAAATTTCAAACATAAATTCGAGAGAGAATATTTATCACCTGATGTTTTGTGAAGTTTATTATTCAATTGTTTAGTTTACATTAGGTGAGAAAAAAGTGATATAAATACAATTACGAAGAAGACAGACTGTCTAAAGAAAGTTTCATTAAAGGGTGCTTGCAAATAGGTATTTCTTGTTGACGTTAAGTAAAATGATGACATTCATTTTTCCATGAACATATGAATAAGAAAAATCTGCGACGGCTTGATAAAGTCGATTTAAACAAAAAATATAGAAAACTGGGATAAGCTTTAGCGGCTTGAAAATTATTTTTTTTGCAGTTGAAAGAACGTATGATTCTATTGAATTTCTTGAAGATGCCTTAACGGCCTTCAAATTCGGAAAAATTCAACTTGTGTATTGACCAGCGACTGGAGATTAATCGGAATGCCGACGCTGACACTTATTGTACGCGTGACTACCGTCTTTATATACTTAATTTTTGGCTAGTATGGCGTACGTACACTGACGGTTTTTCCAACTTTTTTTCTTAGACATTGTCCAAAAAGATGTTATAAAAATTAATTTTTTACTCTGCTCATTGCCCATTTCAGCTTTACAGTGTACATTAACTAGGCTGTAAAGTATAGTATAGTATAGTATAGTATAGTGTAGTGTAGTATAGTGTATATATATACCGTGAAACCGCAATTTACATTTTATAACATGATGTGGAATCTTAGAATGAGAGTTACGAGGGAATTCAGAGGGATTGCTGTACGCATAAATCTGAAGTCCTCACAGTCCTTGGTACTCCACTGCGTTGGTCGAGTTTAACGGGCTGCCTAATCGAAACCACTTGCACACTAACCACTTCAGGTCCTTTATCAGAATGGGGTTTACGGTTATGAATCTTGAGTCCGTACGGTTGCATTTTTTTGTCTAATATTTTGAATACGTTATCTTAATTGTAATGAATTGGACCTCTCAGAGCCGGTTTTTCGAAAAAATGTTTATATTTTGTATAATAATTGAAATCAAAAGTACAACAGCAGTGATGCTTAGTGTTTCTGTTTCTGCGTTTTCGCCGCGTTCTCGTGGACCCTTGGCGAACCAGAGGAGGCAGATACCTCGCTGCTTTGGAAAAGAAAGCTCCTTTTTTAATCATCTCCTGTTCCGTGACCATGTTCAGGAGAAGATCTCTTCTATTTATAACGATGTAAACTGCACCCAGAACAATTTGGAGATTCAGAAGTCCGCGCCCGCCTTGACGACGCACAGTGGTCCGGATGGTTGAAAAGGTGATCAAAAGTTGAAATATTATCCGATTTACATTAAATTTATTTTGCAAATACTTTTTGGGTCCCTGATTCCAAATCTGTTTTCAAAATTTCAAAATTAAAAATGGCGGACCCAATGTGGCTGCTGGCATATTCTAAATATGACTACAATTTTATGAAATCCATTTAAGAAACATTGCATAGGTTGTTGGTTTCAAATATGTCATAAAAAGATCAAAATTTAAAATGGCAAATTGAAAAAAAATCCTATAAGAGCAAACTTATTTTATAATAGTTTTTCGAATTCCTGATTTTGAACCTCTTATTCAGTTGTATCGAGTGAAAGGTGAGTCAGTACTGACGAAATAACAATTAGGTAAGTAAATAAACAATATAAATTTTTTAAATTGTACGCATGTTTGTAGGTTGAATATATATATATATATACACATACACACACACACACATATATATATACAAATCATTATACAGGGTGTCCCAGACTCAAGTGTCCGGACTTATATAGCTGTATAAAAATAAAAATAAAAACACGAACATTCCTTTTCCAAAAATCAGTTGAAGTTTTAGTTTTTAAGTGATAAAATATTTAAGCTGGACCAATCAGGAGCGCCGTATAAACAGTCGTGTGTGCGTGAACGGGAGTCCAACGTAGAGTTCTCCCGTCTTTATCCCCACCTCTGCGCTCACTTCGATAATACTGCGTTGGAATCGCGCTCACGCACACGCGGCTGCTTATATGGCGCTCCTGATTGGTCCAGCTTAAATATTGTATAACTCAAAAACTAAAACTTCAACTGATTTTTGGAAAAGGAATTTTCAATTTATTTTGTTTATTTGTATACAGTTATATAAGTCCGGACACTTGAGTCTGGGACACCCAGATGTTACAGTATGTTACAAAATTTTACGAAATTCGTGTTCATTTGATTTTTATGATATTTCTTTCTGTATTTTTAAGCGCTGATTCTGAAACTAACCTTTTCTTGTGCATAGGATCAATATTTTCGGAGATATTAACGAATGTTCAATATCACCTAAAAAATGTAAAAATCGTATTGCGCACGTGCCGAAACGTAAGAAAAGACATATGGCCATTTGGAATTAGAGACCTTCAAGATTTCCAAATTGTTTGATACAAGTTTTAAGAAACAGCCAAAAAATGATTTTCTTTTTACTTTTTAACCCGGTTTTTCTGAAAACCGCGAAAAAAATAACATTTTCGCCCTCAAGTTCGTATTATACGGAAAAACATACGGAAATATTCCATCAATTGATGATAAACAAAATTTTGTTACCTAGCGTAAACCTCGATTTCACGGAACGACTTCGTAATGTTTCCTGGAAAAATATATTCTCGAGACTAAAGTTAGTTTCCATGGAAACTTTGCTTTTACCTGGATCCAGGTAAAAGCTAAATTGCAAACCTCAAAAATATTTTATAAACCGTAATACCTCTTAATAGGAAAAAGTATAGGATGAGGCAAAGGATTTGGGAAAAGGTAATCAAGAAGAAGAATCATTTTTTCATTGATATTTATACCTTTATTAGCAATGTTCAAAAACTTGCGTTTTAATACTCAATTAAACTTTCTCTAACATAAAAAGTGACACTTTATTATAAGAACAACAATTGCATTGACGGCTTTACCTATACCTGATGTAAGTCGCTTCACAGTCGTGGGGCACTCGGGCCTCGCTGTCACTAGCACTATCCAATTGAAGATCTCATAGGCACCTACCACAATGCCCAGGTAACAGGTCCATTATAGGAATTAACTCCAAAACTTTTATTTTTCACTTCTATTAAGAAAACCTAGTCCGTGGTTCTAGTACCATTGAGTACCATGTGAGAAAATTTTGCTTTATATTTTTTTTAAATTATATTTAATAATTGTTTAAAATAAATTTATTTGCAAAAAGAAAAATTAACTAAATAGATTATTTAATATCTAAATAGCGAAATACTAAAAACTGTATAAATTAAAATCACTATTTCATAAAATCTTTATAATGGGTAAACAGGCGCCTCAACGCGCGCAAATTCCTGCCTGTGTGGCATTAGTAATTAGTGTCTCATTTAAAAAGTAGCAAATTGATGCATAAATCTTTCATGGAAACCAACACATTAATTCTTTCTGCAAAACTTAGAGTTTTCACATATTGTGGCAAAGGCTGGCAACTTAATGTTTTTTCAATCGGAAGCTGATTAAATGAGAAATATTTTTACCCGTGAACCAATAATAAAACATATTGATATTGTTGATAAATATGAAATTTTCAACACCATAATCACTTAAAGGAGATAATACACTACAATTCTACATAAGCATTTTGTAAATATTTTTTACTGGTGTTAATACAGCACCTCCTAAAGTTGAGGTATATATGGGTATACATTAGGCGTTGAGAGCGATTTCTCCAAGTTTTTGAAATTTGAAACCTGAAAAATTGCTTAAAATGATCATATTTATTATTATTTTTGTAATTTCATGAACGTTAGATACTTGCTCATAAATTGGCATCAATATTTCATTAAAAAAAAAACTAATTTTTTGACTTTTGATCACCGACCATCCGGACCACTGTGCGACGTGGGATGTACAAGTAATTGCGGAACCAACGAATTGATATGCAAGCTCTTCTGAATATGCATGATCTTACGCGTGGCGATAAGAAGGGCCGTAAGCTCGTTCTTCGTCCATGGAACCACCCCAAACGAGTGGAGTAGAACCGTGACGGCAAGCATGTTAGTCGTAGGTACCTTGTTCAACTCCAGTGTGAAGATGTCACAAGACCCCGCGACATGTGCATCTTCAAAATGCATCTTCAAATCTGTCAAAAACTTTGGCGTACAGTTTCTCGAAAACAAAAAAGTCCTCTTTCATTTTGAAGTATTTTTTTTTAAACCACATTTTTCTTTCTATAATATTAAAAAATAACTAAAAAGTGTCCTTCTTGAACACAAAGTCGATTTTATTTTTGACTTTGATAAATCAAGAACAAATTTTGAAAATTTTAAAAATGCTTATGACCAATCGAAAATCCATGAAAAGTCTATCGAAAACGCCTAGGCTAAATAAAAAAAATATTGATGAAAGCAGCAAATATTTGCACAGAAGATCCACCAAAAACTTTAAAATTTCACCCCCTGTAACTCTGCCGCTCTTTGAAAAAACGGAAAATATTTTTTGTTAAATTTGCCGTTCAGTAGGATAACATTTAGTCGTAGTATGAGCCCGATCGGACATATCGGATTTTCGATTTGGGACATTTTGAGAAATAATGCCCCATGTAATTCGTTAGTATCTTTAAAGTCTTCGTAAAAATTCTGCTTGTAAATTTCTCCAACGAACGGGTTTGGAATGTAGGAACACAGAAAACCCAAAAAATAAAATTGTTTGCAGATCAACTTTTGAAGGGTTAAAAATGAACCGTATTTCTGCAAATGTTTCACCAAGGTTAGAAGTGGCTCTAATGTCACTCTGATGTCATTGTTTATAAATCATCTTTTCAACACCTCATATTATTATAAACAAATTCGAACATATTTTGCAGCACTTACTAGTAAAATGCAAATACGACTGCTGGAATTCGCCATCTTTGCTCAGTTTACTTAAACGAAACAAATTTAGAGAGCGCTGGCCTCTTAACTTGAGCTATTTTCGAGTAACAGTTAACCATCATGCGGCGAAATATTATCGGAGCCAAGATTAAAAAAGTGAAATTCTAACTTATTGTTTTTCTTTTTTCTGTGAAGTAATTCAAGTCTAATTTTTATGGATGAGATTGATTTGAATAGTATAGTGTGGCTACACTAACCTATACTGTACGGAGAATTGCCTTGACTTTATCACTCAGTAACGCGAGTACTAAATTATTTTAATAATTTACTCATGGTCGCAGCAAAGAATCAAAAGGTCTTACATCTTAAGCCAGAAGCTTTGCTTGCTCATGCATGTACCGTAAATACACACCGCGCCCGCGCCGTTTTGAGCAAGAAGGGTACCTTTAATGGTTTGTACTTCCGGCTCGACAATTCCCTCCAAAATATGCAGCAACATCAGTTTGCTCTGAATGCTTTCAAAAATTCGATGTAAATCCATCAGAATGGTTATATTTTAATTATATTAATTACACGGAAAACATAAGTTTGATAAAGTTTACAGAACTAATTCAAGAGTGACGGATATGGAAGACAGTTTAGTGGAAGTTAGAAAGGTCTGGTTATACGATGTCAGGAACTATTTTTACTAGCTGTATAGAACGTTTCAATAGTATTTAAAATCATTATTATTACAGTCCAAGTTACGAGCACTGCCGCCTCGAGCAATGCCGCTTCTCCGATTTCTCGCTCGAGCGCTACCCCCACCACTTTAGCGTCGGTCGCGATCGATGCATTTCATAGCTAACGCTCCTAGGAGTGCCGGGAACAAAACGGCCGAATCCGAAGGTTTTTTTCGGGCAAAATCTTGAAGTTGTTCAGTCAAACAAATTGTTAATTTTATTATATATAAATGAAATAAAATATTAGGAAAACTGTTCGTTATTTAAAATTATTTTTAGACCACTTAAAAAAAAATTTCTATGATATAAAATGAAATTTATGTACTATAGGTCTAACTAATCATTGTTCATTTTATGTTTCGTCAAATATTTAAAGGCTTTGGATAAAGATGTTCTGAGGTATGTTAAGCTGACGTAACCACATGTTCGAATCGAGTTAAAACCTATGTC
>CAKNWT010316518.1:1705-22483 GCA_932066315.1 Andricus coriarius
TCGAGAATTTTTAAAAACAGGGGATTAATTTTCAACAAAAGAGTTGAATCCTCAAGCAAAATAGATTTATTTTAAACAGAATGGTTGCATTTTTAACAAAAAAAGATCAAATTTCTACCAAAAAATATGAGTTTTTAAATGAAGAAGACGAATTGTCAACAAAATTCTTGAATTCTTAAGAAAATAGTTACGTTTTCACCAAAGAGATGATTTTTCAAATAAAACGATAAATTGAAAAAAAAATGAATTTTGGATGTCCATCCTTTAGCCAAGTATGTTGATTAAAAAAAAAAGCATTTTCAGCTAAAAAGATTGATTTTTTACCAAAAAAGAAGAATTTTCAATAAAATACATGAATTTTGGACCAGAAAGTTAAATTTTTAATAAAACATATCAATTTTCAACTCAAGAAGATGAATTAAAAAAAAAAAGTTGATTCCTTAAACAAAACAGGGTTATATTCAACCATATGGTTGCATTTTTGACCAAAAAAGATTGAATGTTTACCGAAAGAGATAAATTTTCATATGAAAAAAGCGAATTTTCAACCAAATTTTTGAATTTCTAGGAAAATAGTTATATTCACAACCAAAGAGATGAATTATCAACCAAAAAAGATAACAAAAATGTAATAGTTGATATTTAAACCAAAATTTTAATAAATTTTTAATACAAAAAATTTAAATCAGTGAATGAATAGCTGATTCATAACTAGAATTCAGTAACTAATTGATATCAGTAAAATTTGTAATAAAGTAGTATTTTCTACCCGAAAATATGAAATTTCAACAAAAATGGTAATTTTTAAACAAATAGTTGAAATTTCAACCAAATAGATAAAATATCAACCAAATAGATGAATTTTGTACCAAGAAGAATAATTTTTAACCAAAAAAGACCAATTTTCAGTAAAGAAAATTGATTTGTAACAAAAGAGTTGAGTTTTCAACCGATAATGATGACTTTTTGACAAAATTGTTGAATTTGTAAACAAATAATTAAATATTGAACAAAAAAAGATCAATTCTCAACCAAAAATGTAATTATAAACTTTTCAACCAAAAAGAATGAACTTTCAACGAGAAATAGTTCATATTTCTCATTGGGTTCTATTAGTCCAGTCCGGATTTAACTGAGAAACGAGACATGGCGAAAACAGAGGAAAAGGGAAAAGAATGTCGTAAAGCCTGCGATAAATACATAGGAATTTGATTTATTTTTAATATTTTAAAAATAATAGCTTAGAAAACTGGAAATTTTGCTTAGAAAATAAAGTTGATTTTCTGCTACACACTTTTTGATTTCGAACTAAACACTTTTAAACCCGAACTAGGCACAGTGTGTCGGACCTAGCTACATTTTAGGCTCTATAATAGCATCGTGTTGATACTGGATTCAATATTTATATTAATTTATATTAATATTTATATTATTATATAGTAATGCTAATATTAAAATTGATATCATATCAATATTAATACATATTAATACAGAATTAAATGTTTAAATTCACTATTCTAAAGCATTTTTTAAATATTTTACATTTTCCCGCTTTATTATTCGAAATTTTTGAAAGTTTGTAACGTTTCCGAAGTCGAAAGTCTTTACAAGCTAATCTTTTTGAAGTTTGAACAGTTTGAAGTTTGAACACTTAAACCGGAAGTCGAGCCTAACGAACTTTCCAGCCTATCAGACTGCTGGTCCTGGACAATTTTTCCAGAACAAAGAAAGGTTGAGTGGCTGATCTAGGTCTGAATTAGTTCTGGGTTTCAACGGCGCGGCGCGAACGAAGTAGCGGCCATATTTTCTCTCGTGGCCTCGATCAAGTCGCGCGGTGGTAAAGCAGTGACAATTTGGAATGAAATTACGTCTAAATCAATTACCGCGTGTTAATTAGGAACAAGTGAGTGGTGCGATCATGGCCAAGGGGAGTAACAATCTTTCCGGAAGACGGTCACACGGAGCGAAGCCCTACGATTCAAACAACGTGAGTACTTTATGATTCGCATTCGTCTCGCTGCCTTTATGCCCCCGACCTGGACTGAACCTGTTTTCCTCCAAATGATCATTTTGCGTATTTCGTTGATTCAAATGATCCCGCACGAGAATCCCAGCGACCCACAAATTCTTCCATGTCCATCTTATTCTTATCTACAGTGACGATTTTCGGAGAAACGGGTCTATTTGTCATTCTACACGCGATGAATAACTTGCGCGTGCTGATTCGATAACCTCAATCTTGGCGCGGAGCGTGGCGATAATTTCTCGGACTTAAGACATGTTAACCTTGAGTCAAAATCATCTTAGACAACATAGAAGAGGCTTCTCGCGCAAGTTATTCCGCGATAATAAATCTAAAATTGATTCAATTTCGTTATGATTGCGTCTCTGCATGCTGCAAAAAATTGTCGCAGTTCGTTAAATCGTCCAGAGAGGGAGAGGGGCGTTTACAATACTCTTGTCAGATTGCACATTTTTACGAAATTTTGGTTACCAATCGAATTTCGATGATAATTTGAAAGATATGTATGTATTTATCAATATTTATTGCGAGAGAAGCTCTCTTGAAAATTTCTCCCCTTAAAATATCGGAAAAATTTTCTAAATTTGTACAGCTCTTTTTTAATTTAAAAATAATCCTGTGATTAACAATATACTACAAATTCAATGTTATAATTTATTATTATTTTAATTATGGTCATTTGTTCCTCTGCCGTGTAATTTTTTATTAATTTATGATGGAAATGGTTCATGATCAATAAGTAGGTGACTGGTTCAAATATAATTAATTGTCAGCGTGAATGTCCCTTGTTATATTGAAAGAGATTAACTAGCTTTCGAGAATATTCTGCGAATTTTCCTATTCGTACAATAAAGTATTACCACACGAATTTATTGATTCATTGCGCAATTAGGCTGTGACCTTTATGCCACTTGTAAAAGCGAAAACGATTTATGCAAAGACATTTAATGAAGAGTTTATTTAATTACAAGAACATTATTTGTATGCGAGATTAAACATTCAAGAAAATGAAAAATTCCGTTTAAAGTTGTATTTGGAATTTCAGAATTATATTTGGAAGTGTCTACACGTACCGAAAAAATTTCACTATTTGTACGGTCATTTTGGTACGAACAGCCCCTTTTCCAGCTACGGGTACCGAAATTTCGGTACCCGTAGCTACGGCCATTATATTAAGCTTAAATTTATTGGACGAGGCGTAATAAATTTTTGATTAATTCAAAAACTATAAATTAGATTTAAACTAAAATTAATTTTTAATTCAATAAAAATACTATTTAACACTTAAATATGCAATCATTTGGGGTTGTCATGTTGCTTTTGGTTTAGTTTAGACAATATTCCTTCGCGTTTTTTAAAATAAAATTGTTTGAAAATGTCATGATGTCTAACTTTATCTTTTTATTGTTTAATAAAGAATCAGAGACAGGAAAATCTGATTGCTTTACGTATCGTATATGATACCTTCAAAGTTTTTCGATGATTGCTTAAGTTCTTTTAAAGTTAACTATATGAGAGTTAAACTTGTTTCTCTGATAGGTTGAAAGCTATCAGAATTCTCTATAAAATGAACCAGGATGAAGGTATCTTATCAATTTTTTAAAAAGATATTGCAAAAGCATTTTTTCGGTACGATTAGCGAGACCTGGAAAAGGGAATATTTGTACCGAAATTTCGATACAATTAGGTGGATTTTTCCGTACACATACTGCCTTTCTTAAAATTTAAATAAAATCTAGTACAACAGACATTTTACAAAGTAGATACAGAAAAGTTAGAAATATTGGAATGCATCACATTCAGGAAAATAATAATAAAAAATAAAATGAATATATATTTTTAATAAATTTGATAAAAACCTGATGATTACTTATTTCATAATATTCTACAAAAATCTTTTTTACAGCAGAAAAAGTATTTAAGTTTTTCAACATTTTTGTTTTAACATTAAATATGTTACAGAATGAAAGCAATGTTCACAATAATGATGATAAATTGGTGTGATTTTATAGAAATTTATCTTTAAACTGATCAAAAGGACATTCAAATATATTTCTTATATTTTATTTAAATTGTAAGATAACATTGAAATCTGCATTAATTTTGCAATATCTTTTTAAAAGATTCACAAAGTAACCTTATCCTGACTTATTTGATAGGGAGTTCCGATAGCTTTCAACCTATTTAAGATTAAAAAAGGTTAACTCTCATATATTTAACATAAAAAGAACTTAATAATCATCGATAAACAGGTGGTGTCATACTTCTGATCGTCAATGTAGTTTCGATTAATATTTATCACTTTAGTCTGTGATTAAGAATAAGTTTGGCACGTTTATGTAAATAATTGTTTTCTTCCCGACGTAAATTTTGTGCCTGTACTTTGTTGTAATTCTTATTTCTGTACGTTAGTTTATGACAAATTTCAAAAAGACATCTTTAAATTAATCGTGGGAAAGCCGGGAATTTCAAATTGACTGATCACTAGACACCCTGAATTTACACTTAATGAAAATCGCATTAATATTAAAAATATAGAATAAGCGGATGAAATTTAAATACAGCTTGAACAACTGAAAAATTCAGGATTCTTTACATCCTGCAAAGTGTGGAATTTTATAGTCCAAAATATTGGTAGAAAATATATTTAAAAAATGTCTCATTTTTCCTTTCTCCTGAAAAATAGCTTTTTTCATGATCCAGAAAGTCGTAAACCATCGACCCTGTTCCTCCCAACTTATTTAATTAAATATCTTCAGAACGGAGTCTTATTGATATAAATCTTCACTAATTTGAACATTTTCTTTCAGTCATTCGTTAAGAAAGTCGCGACAAAGGTAACAGACCTCATGCCACAACGATCATGGATTAGCAAATGGTTTAACAATTCAGAGGATAATGGAGAGATGTTAAACGACTCTGAAAATACCGAGTATGAGGAATTCGCGGAGGAAGTGCAAGAGGCTCCAGCTGCAAAGCGTCCACGTATACGAATGGATGTGGTCCATCCCCCGGGAACTTTCAACATTCAACTAAGAAACAAATCTTCTCTCAACAAAGTAGATGGTTCCAAAGAACAATTCCTTAACCACGATGAAACAGTAAGTTTAACACAATATTTGATATCCTGCTTAGTAAATGAAAGTTTTTTATTAAATTATTTAATTCTTTTAATCACAGAATGAGGATTTCCTTGAGCCATTGGCAGCTGGGCCCAGCGGTGCTCGTCGCTTGGTATCTTCAACACCAGCCATTCAAAATGATGTCAGAGGTGTTTCTTCACAAAGGTCAAATCTGAACTCAATGATTCCAACAACTCAAGACAATGGAGTTACTAACGGAGCGGATGATAATTCTGAATCGAGCGAAAGTACTAGTGGGTGCAGTTCTCTTATTCCACAGAACAACAGACAAGAGGCTCCATCAAACACGAGCTTTGCCTCTTCATTTGCCAATAAAAAAAGGTTTATCGATGATAAATTGAACTACAGTAAGTGCAACTTTAAACTTTATTCATACATTTATTCTAAGCTCCTTTAAATAAGACTTGTGATTAATACTTGCTTTTTTACTTTCTAGCAAATCACCTGCAATCGCCAAGATCTCTCTTCTTAGACACGAGTACTAGAGATTCCCTCAGCAGCCGTAGACCTAGTTTCAATTCCTCAATCATGAGCAACACACTGGAACGTTCGCCATCCCTTTCGTCTCCATTTTACTCCGGCAACGTAACATTCGGAGGAGCGAACGCCGCTGGTCTTTACAAGCGTACTCGCTCTCTTTTCAATTCAAACAACGAGGTACATATTTTATCTAATCAGTGTTTAAAAACAAAAAAAAAAACCTAAAGGTTTACCTTTAATTGTATATCCATTTATTTTTCAGTACAAGCTCAAAGTTCCCAGAAGAACAAACGTCCAAGTGAAACCTTCTAACACCGCGGACATCGATTCTTCCGGAATAAGTCAAACCGCAAAGAGAATATTGGAGGCCCTCGAACATTTCTCTTCGCCCATTTTGGATGCCAAGAAAATTCCAATTAAAAATGCGACAAACTTGATGAATGCAGGTGGTAGGAAACGGACAAGGGAAGAACAGATGTGTGCATCGCCGAAAGTTGGTTTACGTCACATGACGCGAGAGCTCACTGTTCCAACAGTACCAGATTTGTTGAAGATAAGAAGGCGACAGAGATTACAAGACACGACACTTGCTGCGAGGCAAATTGCTTCTGCACAGAGCGGACCTCCATTAACAACGCCTTCTGAATATCGTCTCAGGTAATATTTGTTTCTTCTACCGTACACAATATAAATGCTCTAAAAATATTAAATACTATCATAAAGGAACCCTTCCTCTTCATTGTATAACTTTACCCTACAATTTTATTCTCTTTTGCAGAACTGCTGCGGACGATGATCCCAAGTTCCGTGGAAAACTCCGAGCAAAATCTAAAAAGAATCCCCTGGACGACGAGACGCTGGAACCTGTAAATCTCCCCACGATACCATTGCCTATTTCAACTCTACCTAGATTCGAAATCGCTTTACCTCAGTACACGAAATCAGCCGACAGAAGCACTGATAAAGAAAATTCCTTTAAATTCGCTAGTCCCATTAGGGTGACCGACACCACGAAATCCCTCAAATCCATCAATGACTTTACATTCAGCAATCCACTCAATGCCGTTGAAGAAGCCGCGAAAGGTTTTTCTTATGATTTGAGCACAGCAGAAACGGTCATTCTCGATTCAAATGAATCTATCTATAGTAACACGTCCGCACCGAACTTCATGTGGTCTGGCTCAACTGCTCCCAAACTGAAAGAAAAAGCGAAAACTAAGCAGAAAATTAGTGAACCGACCGTGTTGGGTGTTGCTAGTGAATTGAAGTCAGGCAGCGTTAATGACTTCTTGAGCGAACTCCGCAAGAAGGCAAAGGAAGGTGAAAATGAAAGGAACTCGACTCCAGAGGATAAAAGAAAATCATCGGAATCAACGAAAGCGGTTGAGGTTCTAAATTCATTACAAAACCATAACGAGAGCTGGGAATGTAGCGAATGCTTAATAAGGAACGACAGCACTACGCATTGTACTTCGTGCAAATCTTCCAAGCCCGAACTCAAGGCTAAGGAACCACCTCGTATCTCTGGAGCCAACACCATCCAACTTAAACCCATTGAGAATGATTGTTTCGGTTCCCAATTCAAACTATCCACTGACCAGTGGGAGTGTAGCGCATGTATGGTCAGAAATAAGCAATCGGAAGAGAAATGCGTTTCATGCACTACACCAAGGCCTGTAGCTAAACTTCCTAATTCTGGACATGACTCAGACCTTCTGAAAAAGTTCAAACCCGCCGGTGATTCGTGGGAATGTCCTGGTTGTATGGTAAGAAACAACGGAAACATCATGACCTGTCCCTGTTGCAATGGTGCTAAACCGTCGTCCAAAGGAAGTTCCAAAAAAGAAGCCAGCAAAGAAAATGCTTTGAAGTTCAGCAACAAATCCATAGAGGGTTTTAAACCACCAAAAAGTACCTGGGAATGTCCTTGTTGTATGGTTCGAAACGCAGAAACAGCAACTATTTGTCCCTGTTGTAAAGCTGTTAAACCGGGAATCAGCAACGCCAGTCTCAAGAAGCCAGAAGAAAATACACAAGGATCTTTGCAAGGATTTGGAGACAAATTCAAGAAACCTGTTGGTGCTTGGACCTGTGATTCTTGTTTAATCTCAAACAAAGCTGAGGCCACAGAGTGCGTCGCTTGCACTACTGCAAAGCCAGGAACTCAAAAATCTATTTCATCCAGTGGATCCTCTCTTCAGTTTAGCTTTGGGGTGCCACCTAAAGATGGCGGTTTTAAATTTGGCATCGATAAAGCCGATGCAAAGCCTGCTGAATCTGCAAGTGGATTCACCTTCGGAAGTAAAGCCGCAGTCACTAATGTCGAACAATTTTCATTCGGGATTCCAAAGGCTGACAAAAATACCGAAGCGGCAAAACCTGCAGGATTTACTTTCGGACAGAAGAGTACCGAGAGCGCAGCTGGCTTCCAATTAAACAAGAGCTCTAATACGGTAGCAAGTGCAGAAAAGGAGTCAAACAAAACTGATAAGCCGACTTTCACCTTCGGAATTCCGAAATCAGATGAGAAGAAAACTGAAAGTAGTGACAAAATCGAAAAGACTGAGAAGGTAGAGAAGTTCTCCTTTGGAATTCCTAGCACTCCTGCAGCAACAATTCAAGCAACGACTGCGTCCTCCCCTGGTTTCAAGTTCGGATCACCAAAATCTAAGAGACCAGCAGAAGATGAACCCCAAGCGAAGAAAACTGCGTTTGGAGGAACGCCAACATCTATTCAGACGATTTCTTCCTCGACCACAGCTTCTCCCTTTTCCTCAACGGTCACAACGAGTCAAACCATTAGCTCACCACCAAGCTTTTCGTTCACACCTAAAACGACCGTTCCTGCAAACACAGCTTCACCAGCGACCACAACGACCGTAGCAACAAGTCTTCCACCCTTTAGTAATTCTACCTTCAGCTTCTCGGAGCAGAGTAAACCATCACAACCCGCAACCTTACCCACTTTCGGAGTCCCATCTGCAAGTGGCCCAACCTTTTCTTTTGGTGGAAACAAACCTGCAGAAACTACTGCCTCCACAGAGAAGAAGCCGCCTCCAACTTTCCCTAGTACAACCTCAGCTACTACTTTTGGATCCTCGACTACAGCCTCACCCTTTGGAACTAGCGAAGCCAATGCTTCTCCAGCGTTTGGGGCTGGGGAGAAGAAGACATCACTTTTTGGAGCACAGGAGAGTAAACTTCCAGCCTTCGGTGACACCGTAACGAAAACTCCGGCGTTTGGAGCAACGGACAAAAGCACTCCAGTTTTTGGAAGCGGTAACAAAGCCCCGCTTTTCCCAGCAGCAACACCATCTTTTGGAACCTCGACGACGGCATCGCCTTTCGGAAACTCGGCGCCTCTTTTCGGAAACAATTCTCCTTCTAGTTTTGGCTCTCCGCAAACCTCGAATGCCTTTCCGGTATCGAAACCGAATGATAGTGACAATCCGGCGCCGAGTACAAATTTGTTCTCTTTTGGATCTTCTCAACCATCGAGTGGTGGCTTTAACTTTGCTGGTGGAAATTCTACTTCGTCGGTTATCGCACAGAAACCACCAGTCTTTGCCTTTGGAGCAAATTCGAACACGACACAGGCTGGAGGTACTTTCGGAGGAAACACATTTAGCACGACGACACAGGCTACACCAGCGCAACCTAGCTTCTCGTTTAATTCACCAAAACCAGAGACGCCGTCTGCTTTTGGACAAAGTGCACCGGCGTCGACGCCGGTGTTTGGAGCGGCACAACCTGCACAGGGCCAGACGCCTTTTTCGGGAGCCGGCGCTTCCAATGCAGGGTTTAGTTTTGGAGCTGCGGCACCTGCCGCACCATCTGGGGGATTTACTTTCGGTGGAATGGTACGTTGATAATATTTTAAGGATCTCGCGTTTTCAAAGATTGATAACTAGAAAACTACATTATTTATGTCATTTAATTTATTATTATTTATGTGGCTAAAAGTCGAGAGGCGTAAGTAAGGTTCAAGTTTGTCCGAAAAGTCGAAAAACATTTCGTAGACCGCAATTTTTGAATACTCAAAAACGTGATTCGGGTTGATATAAAAAAAACGACTAAAAATTTTGGGGTTTTTGTATTTTTTACGTTTTTAGCCACACTTTCGTAAGACTGAAATTATCAGGGGAATTTCCGCTACTTCAGTGAATTTGGTAACTGATACCAAAAAGTGATTGTTTAAATATTGTGGATCGTGCGATATTCCTTTATTTTCTTTTTAGTTTTCAATACAAAAAAATAAAGCAAAGTTATAATTTTTTATGTTTAAAAATTAGAATAAGAGTTATACAAATTAATTTATTTTGAATTGGATTTTAAACACTGAATATAAATGAGGAATTCCGTTAAAAATATGGAAATAATTAGTTGAATCTTTTGAATTTCAACATAGTATCAATTCGGAATATGTTGTATAATATGCCGAAAATTAATAATTGTTAAGTTTTCTTTGTAAACTGAGGCGTTCGTTTCATTGAAATGTTTTAATTTTCTCAAACTCTTGTAACCAATTTAATATTGTTTTCCATACTTATGTTTTAAAAAATTTTCACTTGTTTGTTTATTTCTGTACACCAAATTTTGAAAAATGTCGGTATTAAATGCAAAACTTAAATTTTTTGGTTTTTTTTTTATTAACCTTTTCTCCAAACTTATCTGTCGGTAAAAAAACAAAATTGTTTATTTCATACTCATACAAACGTACTTGAAAATTATCCATTTTAATTTTCGAGTCAAATTTTCAACATTTTTTTCAGTGAAACATAGCTAAGGAATTTAGACAGATTTTTTTATAATTTTCAAATTCATTTTCTATACTATACACTAATCAATATTATTTGTTGATGATTTTTCCAAAGAATTTTCAAGAATTCCTTTATTGTATTCAGAATTTTGTTTTCTTACAATTTTGTTTTGTGAAATTATTTCTTTTAAATTTTGATGACAACAGTTCTTAATTCTTTTTTAAGTTAGATGAATTTTCTGATGTCTTTATTTTTGTACAATTTTGATCTCTAAACCGGACTAAAGGTAAATATTTTCGCTTTTGAAGTTCAATTTATTCTCGTCAAGAATTGGATGCGTATAGAAAATAACAATGAATATACAAATTTTGCCAAAATGTACTTGATGATTTAGTTAGAAAACTAATTTTGATCTTTATTAGCGGCATTTTAAATGGTCAGGTCTAGGTTTACCGAAATTCGGTGAGAGTAGAAAAATTATTTTCGGTGAATCCAGGGGAGCTGAAAAAGAGCGGATAGGTTCCCCGAAACTCGGTGAACCTAGACCTTCGATTTTAAATATTACTTTAGAATGATTGAAAATAATTGGGTTTTAATTATTATCGTTTTCTTGAACTGCGAAATTCAAATGATTAGGTATTACAAAAATTTGCTGTAAAAAAATTAATTTGAAAGTTTACGTGAGTAGGCATTCAAAAACTTTTCATTTGAAATCTAGAATTACAATTTACGCTACGAAAGCGCATCTATTTTCATTTTTTTACACTTAAAGTGTTGAGGGTGAAAAATCACTTTCAGCAGAAATTAAAATGCAATTACTACAATTTTAAACTCATATTTAAAAGAGGATTTAAAATGGTAAATATGAAATTATTTTTCTTAAATATTAATGAAATTATACAAATTATTATATACCTATGAACTTCTTCCAAACATTTTAAGGTTTCAATTTTATTTTTAGATTTTGTGTCTGATATCCAATTTTTTTTAAAAGTAACCAAAAAAAATTGCTGTAAAGCAATAGAAAATATTTTTCAGCAAAGAATTTTTTTGGAAATACCCTTCAAATATACTTCTCTTTTTTTCAGCCTCAACAACCAGCACCTGCACCAGCACAACCGAATAGTGGATTCAATTTCAATGCTCCCAATGCAATGGTTCCCAATGCAATGTCATTCAACTTTACGGGAGGAAATGCACCGCAAGCATTCAAGTGAGTGAAACTCTTTTTAATTCTATTTGTATATGTAATTATTGTACAGACTATCCTAATGAGTTTTAGTAAATAGTATAATAATTTTCTTACCAACATGATAAATTGATGTAGTACTAAAACGAACCTGGGATTTTTGCAGAACACAGTTTTCACAATTACTTATTAAATTTTTCTTTATCATGAAAATTGAGTTTAAAAGTGAATAAATCTAAAAAAAATTGCTCTTACCGTTTTTTGAATAATAATGTAATTAAATTTTCAAATTATTCCGGTATAGGGCCTAAATCTTCTAAAGCTGAAAAAGTATTTTAAAATGTTATGTGAAATGCGATTACAGTAGGTATATAAAAATGCCTTTTCGTTTTTATAGCCATATTAAATATGTTTAGACTACTTTTTAAAATCCAGACTCATCTTAATAATAAATACTTTTTATCCTCTTCATGGTTTTTTATAGCTGAATGTATATATAAATCCATATTTATTGCAAATACATCATTTGTTAAAATACTTTCTCGTTTTTTTTTAATTTACATATACAGATAAGGGACCGTCCAATTAATTACGTGGGGCTTTTTCGTGGGGTGTGGGGGTGGGGTCCGGAAAATCTTATGACTCCTTGCTTAGTTCCATTTTTATACTTTTATGCACATTGTATCATTATTTGTTTTATTTATTCTTTATTATGTAATGTTTCATACTACATACGTCCAATGAATATAGAGCCGAGGAGTTAAACCATTCTTGAAATCCGGTTTTACCTTCCATGAAATTTCGTGGAATCCCTGGAAATCCTTTTAAATTCTGTGGATTCTTTTGAAAATTTTGTAAATCCCTTAAAATGTATCAAATAATGTGAAAATTCTTTCAAACACTTCGAATTCAATGGATGTCGTACATAATCTCGTGAGACCCCTTTAAAACAATTGAGCTTCTTTGAAATTCCTTAAAATCCTTTAAAAACTCTAAAAATCCTTGACATCCCATAAAAATCCGCGGAAATCTCTTACAATCTTTATAAATCGGTTGAAATCATCAGAACCCCTTTTCATCTCTTAAAACCCGTTGAAATCTTTGAAAATCTTCGGAATGTCATTAAAATCCTCTGATATCCTTTGAAATTTGTGAAAATTTTTCGTCATCACATGAAATCCCATAAAAAATCCTTTGAAATGCCGTGAATTATTTGGAAAAATCTGAAAATCCTTTAAAAACTTTGTAAATCCTTGAAATCGCTTGAAATCTTCAAAAGCCCTTAAAATTCGTGGAAGTTTCTAAAAATGTATAAGAATCATTTAAAATTCCGTTGAATATTTTGAAATGTAGGTATCTTTCCGAATATCTTGAAATCCCTTACAATGTATTAAAGTCCATTACAATTTATTAAAAGCCATTAAAATTTCTCGAAATCCCTTAAAACCCTTCATAATATTCGGAAAATCGTTAAAATTCTGTTGTATTTTTTGAACTCTTTGAAAATCCTTCGAAGTCATCCAAACCTCTATATATGTCTTAAAATCTTTTGAAATCCCTTGGAATCTTTTGAAATCTCTTTAAATGCTTTTAATTATTCGAAATCTCACTAAAATCCACTTATATTCTTAACAATTCGTGAAAATACTTCGGTGTCACATGAAATCCTTTACAATCCTTTGAAATCCTTTCAAAGACTTTAAAAATTATGAAAATCCTTGAAATCTTACAAATCCGTGAAATCCCTTAACATCTTAGTAGTCGGTTAAAATCCTTGGAATTCTGTGAAATATTTCAAAATCCCTTTTAAATTCACTGAAATCTTTCAAATCCGTGAAAATCTTTTCGTATCTCTTGAAATCCCTTAGAATATATTGAAAGCTATTAAAATGCTTTGAAAGCCATTACAATTTCTCGAAATCCCTTAAAATATTCGGAAATCCTTTGAAATTCAGTTAAATCTTTTGAAATCTTACGAAATCCTCTAAAATGCGGGGATATATACTTTGAAATCTTTGCAAGTCTTTTAAAATCCTTTCAAGTCCCCTGAAATCTCTTTAAATCCTTAAAAATCGTCAAAGTTCAATGAAAATTTCCTGAGATCCTTCAAAATTCGTGAAAATACTTCGGTATCACATGAAATCCGGGGAAATCGTTCTTAATTCCTTAAAATCCTTCCAAATCTGACGAAATCTTACGGTATCTCTTGAAATCCTTTAACAGCCAGTACTGAAAACCTGATTAAATTCCTTGAAGCTCCTTACAATTTTGCAAAATACCTTGAAAATTGAGATTCCCTCAATTGTACTAGGTAATTTCATAAAATTCTTAAAATCTTATTTAATACAATACTTTGCAGTCCTTTGAAATAGCTTAAAATCCCTTGAAATCTCGTTTACGGTGAAAATAATTCATATATTTTTTATATATCGAGTAAAAAATATATAATCTTGCGTAAGAGGGGGGGGGGGTGTAAAAATTTAAAAATCATCCTTACATAATTAATGGGCGTTCTCTAATAGCGTATTCGGTTATCCTGCACTGGTGCAGGCCAGAGCACTCCGACCTGCTCCCTCTTACTTCTTCTCACGTTCTTCCTTCTCCCTTCCACCCGCTTCGGAGCAGGTGGGAGTGCACCAGTGCAGGATAACCGAATACGCTATAAGCTAGGTCATAAACTTAACAGCTAAAAATCTCGATACGATAGAGACTTCTGAAAGGTCACAATGAGCTTGAACTTTCTTCTTAAACTTCGAAATTTGTTTGATCCTTTGACTTCAATTTTTGCCAAAATTGAGTTTTCAAGCTAACATAAGTAAATTTAAATTTAGTTTTTAAGCGAAGCTGAGAGTTTGCAATACCTGGTAAACTTAGTTTAACTCAACTTTACTCAAACTTGCAAAAATCTCGTTCAATTTAGTCGCACGATTAGTATAAAATAAAAACGCCAACTCATCATTCTCTCGGGAATTACATCAATGACTAATATTGCCTTATATTTATTCTCAGTGCTACGCCACAGTTGCAGCAGTCTCAACCACAACGGAAGATCAAAACAGCCAAGCGAAGAATGACACCGCGATAGGCGAGGCATCGCTAAAATTCGGCGTAAATTTTGAGTGCTGTCAGGTGCGCGTACTCCTCTGTGTCCGCGCCTACAAAACCAGTACTATCTCCCGCATAATAATGGATCTACTGTTTTCGGAACGGATTAAAAAACAAAGATCCTGGTTTTATTGATCGCATCGAGCTGGTGGTACGCCAAGCAATTTTTGTATTATATTTATGTGCTGATGACTCGTGCTTGTGAGTACAACCGCTTGTGTTCCAGAAAGAAAAAAAGAAAGGGAGAGAGAGAGAGAGAGGGTGAAAGCGAGAGCTAGAGCCAGATATAGAAAACGAAAGAAAGAGAAGGGCAGATACAAACGAAATTGCGCTAGAGCGAGCAAGAGAGAATTTTGTAAATTATAAATTATTTAATTATATTATAGCAAACGGACGATGTTTTGAGAATTGACGTACCTAAAAACCAGTTTTAGCCGCAAAACGGAAGCCACGCAATGTCGAATCAGCATAGTGACCACAACCTTGCCGCGAACGGCAAACCGTGCCAATTTGCTGAAACAGAAAGAGAGTTATTTTTTGTTTTCGAGGACACCCCAGAGAACCGCTGCGAGATTCGAGTGTAATCGACGCGACGCAGCGGGAAAATTGCACCCTGCTTAGGTAAGTATAAGTTCTTCATACTGCTCGCAACAAGTGAGTTTTCGCTTTCGGGAAAACGCTTCATAGTTCTCTCCCCTCTGTCTCGTGACCGTCGTCGTTATCGGACTTTTCGTTCATTATTTTGACTGATCTGTGATTAATGCTCTGTTCTTTACCTCTCGTACACGAGACAGCTCGTCTGTACAGTTCGATTCCAAGTTTAAGCGTCGGGTTTTTAAACTCGACATTTTAACACGTGGACTTTTCTCAAGTCTCGAAAGCGCTGCTCCTCGAGGGGAAGAGGAAAATCCTCTCGCAGTTTGTGTATTTCTAAACCCTTCAAGTTGTGAGTACCGTGAAGCGACTGTATATCAGTGGAATTCCACTAACATGTAGGAACATAAACTGAGAAAAAAATTTACTATATTATATATTATATATTTTAGCTAGGATCTCGGGAACGGCCCTACAAACTCTGTAGCGCCGATCTGCGAACGTTGTAACATATATACGTTATCGAAAATGGCATTCGGACAGTACAAAGACACGATTACGGGAAGTTTCCACTGTTTACTCGAAATTGTATATTTTTTTTATATCTACTTAGGAAATGATCCTATAAGAGAATAATTACTGAATGCCATTTTGCTAGGGTCGTATCGGCGATTTATGTAAGAATGCTGTGTATTTTATCATAGGGTGAGTGAAACTAAAGCGTCGCGACAAAAAACGCGGTTAAAAAATAAAATTCAATTATCACGGGGCTTCTAAAAATGAACTCTTACTCGTTTAAATAAAAAAAAAGAATTGCACGCCTGCCGATTTAGTAGTCTTTTAACTGACGTTCCTTGTCGAGGATATTATTCACCTTGGTGATAAGTAGGGTATGTAATGTTAATTTTGTATATTCTGCATAAAAATTGGACTATACGTTAATGTCGACTGACCATTGGTACATTTCATTCTTCTTTTTTTCGCTTGGTGTCCAGTGGTCCGAGGAACATGGAACTTGTACTCTTCGAGATTATAATTTATTTAGCGCTTTGTCGTTCATGAGTTGTTTATAATGAGCCTTTATACACTTTTATAGTATTTCATTTAATAAAGCAGAAAGGATTTCAGTTATTTTAATTTTTTATCTGCGCGCGGACAAAAAAGAGTAAATAAGGTTCCATGTTACCTTCATACGATATAAGTCGATCTTTATATCAATACGATACAAAATTAATTAATTTGAATAAAGCGTTACTTGTAAATCTCAAAATTTGGCAAAGTTTTTATTATTCTTTTTTGATAAATCCCATGAAAAAAGGTTTCAGTAGGATTTTGATTTATGATCAGAAAGAAATAAAATTGTAGGGAAAAACATGTCAATATTTTTAACATTTTTAAAGCTATATTTTTATAATTAAATTGATTTCATAAATGAGGAAGGGAGTTTCCAAGAATCCCTATAATATAAAGTCTGATTTTAGTAATATTCTGATATTTAGAATTTATTTATAAAAAATTATATTACTACTTTTGTCAAACAATTCCATTTGTGCAGAAAATTACTTAGTATTTTTCAAATTTCCATTTTTATTGAAGGCTTCTATTTATCAGATTTTTAAATTAAATTCTATGTTTTAACTCAGACGTTTTAGCTTTGTAAAATATGTGCATCTTTTTTTCCTTGAGTTATTAAAAAAACAAAATAATTAGGTATTTTTCAGACTGAGTAATTATAGTTTCGAAGCAACTTCGAAAATGTGTGGAGATTTTCTAGAAGAAAATTTTTTAGTGTTATTCGCATGTTGCAAAATATGAACTTTTTTTTTAAGTTTATTGAAACTTAAACATATTTTTTACGTTAAACTAAGTAGAGGAATGTTTTGAAAAGAATAATTCTTTTCCCGAGAAATCATAAAAGTCTTTTCAAAATCTCTGTATGTATTGTAACTAATGGAAATAATTTTAATTATTAAATTCTAAAATCAAGTTTTAATAATAAAATATCACCTGAATATCATGAAAGATTTGACTATTTAAGTTTTGAATTGTCTGGACACCATTTATTGGAATCTGATCAATTTGATCGAAAATCGATATTATAAAATAATGTTCACAGTTTTTACAAATTATGAAGTTGATAGAAATGTCTGAAAAAGTATTAATTTGAATCACGTTTCTTTTTCCCGAAACAACTCAAGTTGAAAATGTATGTCTTTTTTTTGTTGAGATTTGCGAATCTGAACCACGGTGTGCACACAGGAAGTTACCCCAAAAAATTTTCTTTTTTACTGAAAGTAAGCTTACAGTTCTTAAAATTTAACGTGCAAGTGCAATCCTTTGAGTGATACTAATTAATGAAAGACTTAGAATCTAAGAGAAAGAAATTGGGTGATGGAGAGTCGCACACATTCTTTTTAGAAGTCCCAGAGGCAGAGAGTAGTTAGGCAATGTGCAGAGGCGATCGACTCGACAGGTAAGAGTTGTTCGCCCTCCACTTCTTATTTAAGATTAAGCTAGCTGTAATGTTATGTCTCTAGTGTTGGCTTAATTCATATTGACAGTGGCCAAAAATAACTCGGCACATGACCCACCCTCTGCCATAACAAGACATAGGTTCGAAAATATTCTATTACACATTGTTGTTCTTTGTGTTGTTGTGTAGTTTTTAATACATACGGTGAGCTCGAATTATTAGGGATTTTCTCCCTGTACAGTCTATCCAAATTAGTCCAATTTTTATATTCATGAAATCGACGAAAATCCACCTATTGTTAATTGTTACGAATTTACCAGGAAGAAGTCCTGCAAGTTGTATGCAGGAACCATTTTCTTTGTCAAAGGAATTTTTTTCTGTTTTCTCTTTACTTTTTTTTCAAATCGGAAAAATAACATATTTTGAAATGGATCCGGTCCCGAGTTACAATTATTTACTTAACAATCGTTGTTTGCATTTTTTTCCATTATAGGCAAACCCTTCAATGCGAATTTTATTCTTTGAAGGATTTTGTAAAATTCTGTTTGGTTCATTTTTATCAAAATTATTTTATTTAGGAAATATAATCGATTTTATAAATCATTATTAAAATTGCGCAATTTTGAGGTGAAGTGTACTGAGAAGTACTACATCCTTAATCATGTCGCCACACAAAAAAGTCTCAACTTTTCGAAATAATTCAAACTGAACAAATCAAAGTTCAAAAAATCAAATCTAATCTATTGAGCTTTGAAACTTTTATTTAGGAAACTATGCTTTGAAAATCTTGAATATTCTAAAAATGAAAGAAGATTGTGGAATTCTGGCTTAGAAAATTTACAAGTCGAAAACTTCGTTCTTTTTTGTGATCTGCTCTCGAATCGAATACTTTTGTATGCGTAAGGATTCTGAAGTTATGTTTGTTGAATTAGAGGTGCAAGTTGAATTTCTGACAAAGGCTGGATTAACAAATATTTTAGTTGCAATGTAATTAGAAATAAGGATTTCTGAATTTTTAATTCTTAAGGAGAAAATAGAAAACATAAGAAAACAGGAAATAAGCAGCTTTGAATATTAAAGGTGCGAAAAAAAGTATTCGGTATGATAATAAATTTAAAATTGCAAGGCCTTTTCGTAACTGGATTTGCACCTTTGCTTTACTTATGTCAAAAAATATATATATATATTTTCGTCAAGCGTAAAAAAATCGTCTCTTCAGTTTGTAGTTTATGAATAATTGTAAAAAAAATCGATGGTAAAGTGAGGCTGCGCTGAGTTTTGTATGTGCTACTGTCTTCTTACACCGTGAACATTCTCTGACTAGGCTGTGTCGTCCGTTGAAGCCTGTCTCCGACAGGTGAGAATTTCCAAATTTATCGATATGCAGGGACTGCTTATCGAATTTGTATTAATCTTTATGGCCTTAAAAGAAAGCGCATCAAGTGCACGCGAAGTTGAATCATGATCAACTGCTTGAAGAAGCGTATTGGAATTGTTTTGTAGCATTTTGTACTCTCCATTGTAATACGTTTATAATATAGACAATTTAAATGAAAAAGTCACTCAGAAACGAAAAATAAACACTGATGCTGTAAATTTTTCACTAATAGAGACTTCGGTGCCGATATTTAAAAAAAAAATCAAGGCTTTGTTCTTAAATCTTAAGTATTTTAAATTTGCAAAAGGTAATTAATTTTGGTACCGAAGATTTTAGGAGTGAGTTGAGTGAATCGCATAATCAGAGGCCTTATGATCTTAGAGTCGATCGAAACGCATACGATACTGAATTAATACGAATTTTCGCAAAGGGAGTGCATCGATAAAGCACTGTTCATATAAAAGAGAGTTTGTTATGAAATAAATCCAATGACTGATTGTAACTAATTAAAGTAATAATTGGGAGAATGTTCACTGTATGCTTCCGGTGCTGTGGATGGCGCTAAAGCGTCTCCGCGAGGTGTAATGGTACATAACGTCTAAAAAAACTGATGTTTCTCGACGGGATTGTGATTATTGTAATAATAATAATTATAGTGATAATTTGTTGAGTTTGTAAATTAATTGTATGCCACCTGTAATTGCAAAGATTGAGCGACGTGATCTATTGTGAACTAGTTTTATTTATTACCAGCGATGGTCGCGAGAAGAATTGAAAAAAATGGAACTTTTTAAATCTTCAAAATCGACAATCGAGGGATTTAGCGCAATAAAGGTGACAGGAAAAAATAAATCCTCGTCGAGAAGCACCATGTTATAGAATACTAGATTATAAATATTATTATAATTATTATTCTCACCATTATCCTCCTCTGTACCGATGTTTTCCGATATTAGAATGTACGAGACTACCATTTAATGTCGGACGTTGATTATTTTTCGTTAGTAATTTTATCATTTAGTCAGTAAAACCACTGATTTTTAGGGAAAAAACAATTACCACCTAGCGTACGGAGGTTTGGACCAAAGAATTTTTCAATCCTTGCACATTGACGTACGACTTGATTTGCAGATCCTTTTTTCTATTTTTGTTTTCTTTTATATACTGTATTTGTAAGTACGACGTGTACAAATCGAATAATAGGAATATAAAAAATTTCGTTAGCGTAATAGAAATTCTTTGGATCATGCCGTAAAAGGATAGAGAAAGTGAAGAGCGAGAGATATATGAAGAAAAAAATGTAAGAAGTTTATTAAATTGCGCTGAAATACCTAGATATTTCTTTCTTTCTTTGGTTTTTTGTGAAATATGTAATTATGTTATGTTGATTCGGATTTCTCTCTTTTCATTTCGCTCTAATTTCTGTAAGTAGAAGACTCACTCCTTGACAGTTCTTCAATCAAATATACGAAGTGTGAGAAGTCGATATTTCTCTTTATTATCTATTATGTTCCCCATTCTTCTGATCCTTATATTTAAGCTTAAGGTATAAAAACCTAGGACGGCTACTAAAATCTAGAAAAGTATTCAAAGTGAAACTCATTAGAGTTTAAAGTATTTATAATAAAAAAAA
>CAKNWT010316558.1:501-19425 GCA_932066315.1 Andricus coriarius
ATCATCTCGTGGTTCCTGACCATTTTTAGGAGAGGATCTGTGCCATTGGCTACAATATAAGCTGTAATCAGAACCATTCGGCTATGAAGACACTGGAGATTCAGAAGTCCGCGTCCGCCTTGACGGCGTGAAATGTATAATCGCGGAACTGACGAATTGATATGCAAGCTTTAATGCATGTGCATGATCTTAGATGTGGTGACATCAAGGGCCTTAAGCTCGTTCTTCCTGCATTGATCCACCCCAAACGAGCAGAGTAGAACCGGGACGGCAAGCATGTTAGTCGCAGATATCTTGTTCAACGCTGACAGATTGGAAGACCAAATCTGTCGTAGAAGATGCTTGTATTTGCTTCGCAGAGACTCCTTCACTGATGTTACGTCCTGAATGCGGCTTTGAGGCACGCCCAGGTACGCAGAGGCATCCGCCCTGAAAAACGCTCCTCTGGAAGGTGAAGTTGTTTGTTGTCACACGATAATTTCCAGATGAGATAGTAAATCTAGTTTACCAAAGAGGCATCAATCTCTCTATGCATCTTACTATGTGCGGATGCACCTTCAAGCTTTCCAACAGACAGATGATAAGTCTATAAGAGGTTGATTCGAAAGCTTTCCGGTAGTCAAGCCAGGCCATTGACAGGACGCGTTGATGGTTTGCAGCGTCTTTGCAGACACACCTGTCAATTAGCAGGTTCTCTCGACAGCCTGCTACACCTTTTTTCGAGCAACATTGTTCGTACATCTTGCGCCACTCAGGCTCAATTCGCCGAACAATCCTGTTATTTAGGATAGCTGTAAAGATCTTATACAGTGTGCTCAAACAAGTTATTGGCCTGTAATTCTCTGTAATTCTCCGACTTCAAGTATGATTAATACAATTTGGTCCAGCACCGGAAAAGTTCTTCGTGACTCTAAGTGCTTTTTTTTACCTCTTCGGCAGTGATTAATGGACATTCCTCCTCAGATTTTATGAGGTTGTCGCAAAATTCTTTAAAGTGGATGACATTGTCAGTATCTTCTTTCAACTTGAGTGTTTTCGGGATCTTGTATAACTTTGCCCAAAAAGTCTCTACCTCTTTGGGTTTGGGTGGATTTTTGACTTGTTTAGTGTGGGAGTAGAGATCCTCTGTTCTTAGGCGAACTTTCGAACCCTTTCCGTGAACGGTCTGCCAAATGTTATGTAGTCAGTCACACATTAAACACGAGACGCATTCTGTCTTGCACATCCAATCTTCTTGTTTAGTTGACGCAAGCGTTCTTTGGTCTTTTGATCCATCTTCGGTTTAAGCCTTCGATTTGAATCAGCCAAAGCTCTCGCAGCACCATAGACTGAGCAATTGATGGTCCAGAAGTCGGACTCTTGCGAGGTTTCTCCATGAAGGGAGGCGTCCATTTCAGACAGATCTTGGGGCTTAGGAGGAACCTGCATGTTAATGTTCATTCTTGTCCTGAAATGGTGATCATCTCTCAGAAGGTGCTGAAGCTCTGGGTGTTTCTGGCACCACTGAGTATGCATACGCGCCATAAAGCCTCGATCAACAGGGATAATGCTGGCATCGTAGCAGTCTAGCAAGTCATCGTTGAGTTTACTCGTTCAATCAATGTGGGCATTTTGTCGGTTTTTTTTTCATGTTTCCATGTAAATTATTTTCAGCACCCCGAACTCTAGGATTATCGGCAGTGTTCCCCGACCCATTGTCGGGTGCTCTGTGCGTTCGATCGTTTTGAACCGCATTTACAACTTTTTGGTGTTTTGGTGGTGTCATTTTTGTTCCCACGAGCAGCTAGGGAAAGGGTTCGTCCATCCTTGGAGAGCCCCGCATGCAAGGATAAGGCCTAGGTAGGTATAGGTTTCTCCAGCGCCAAGGTGTCGTATAGCGCTTCTGTCGACGAGCTCAGGGTCTTCCGGGATTCCATTAAGTTTTCCTTTCTTCCAATAAACCTTGGCGCATTTTTCTAACCCGAACTGCATTCCAATTTCTTGAGTCTACTCTTTGACAATGTCTAGAGCTAGATGTATTTCTCTTGACTTTTAGCATAGATCTTAAGATCAGCCTTGTAAAGCACAAGAGTGACTTTATGCTTTCGATATATATATATATATGTATGTATGTATCTATGCATGTATGCGAAAGTTTGTCATCAGGACAAACGCAGGATTTCACCTGGAGCGTTGACATTCTGAAAAATTGCACCCGCTCCCGGCGAAATCGCGGCAATAATTCAGCCGTAACCACGCCTCCCGACTGTAAGATAGATGGTTACAGTCTGCCTGTGCTCAATATGATGATTGCAAAAGTCTCGTGCACATGGTGTACACGGAGCGACATAAGGACGTCCGCCTTCTGCATTACCCCCGCAAGTACCTTAACATTTTGTTAACAGGCAGGGATGGTTTTCAGGATATTAACCAGTGAAAGCTTGGCAACTTCAAGAGCACTGAATATCAGGACGACTAGCTCAACAGAATATTCCGCGTATAACCTTGGCCACTCCCTTATAATGTCTTTATACCTCTCTTTCTTTTTCTTCTCCTTGGCTGTGATGTTTTTGACACTGATGATGAACATTCGATAAAGAGTATGGTTCGTTTCTCGAAGTCAAGAAGAACTATGTCAGGCCTCGAGTGCGCTACAGAAACAATTGTCCAGAATATGAAGTTCCAGTATATCGGACACTTCCCATTCTCGACAATTGACTCTAGTTTCTGAGGAGCGTTTAGCTGATCGGTCTTTGCGCTGATGCCGGAAGAGTGACAGATGATAATAAAGCACTCTTAGTGATGCATTGTGCCTTTGGATGTACGTCGTTCCGTGGTACAACTAGATAGTATGTGTCCTAGATGCTCAGGGTGTGCATGACACGCTCCGTAGCTGTCATCGGGAATGTATTGGCTCAAAATGTGGCGACGGTACGTTGCATGATTCAAGGAAAGGAAACGTTAGCTCATACGACGACATCGACTGATCCTTCACATTTCCGTGGAAGATGCCAGACATCCTCTTCTCGACGAGCTGTTTGCGGAATTTTTCCTCCGGTTCTTTCTTAATCCGGATCTTTAAGAGTGAGTACTCGAGATGGATAAGATTTTATGCATTTTGCTCACCCCTGATATTGAAGTCAAGGCCAAGTGTGTCAGCAGCCTCCTCCGCTGCTTTGTATAGAAACGCTCCTTTGCTCACTTCTTTGTGCTTCCTGACCATTTTAAAAAGAGTGTCTCGTCCATTTGCAACTATATGTGCTGTACCCAGAATAATCCTTCTGTGAAGACATTCACAGAAGCCTTTCTTTGAGCCGCGTTCGTACATCTCTCGCCACATATGTCCGATTGTCCGAACAATCCTATCATTTAGGATAGCTGTGAAGATCTCATACAGTGTGTTCAGACAAGTGATGGGCCTGTAATTCTTAGGGTCAGCTAAGTTGCTCATCTTTGGCAGGAGCACTGTGTGCTCTTCTACTAACCACTCCGGAATATGCTCTTCCGACTTCAGATATGAGGTGAAAATGCGGGCCAGATGCTGTTGGGAGGAAGGAAACTTGTTCCACCAAAAGATCTTGATACCATCTGGTCTCGCAGCGGAAACGTTCTTCATGCCTCTTAATACTTTATTCACCTCCTCGGTAGTAATGGGTGGGCATTCACCCTCAGGCGTTATGAGGGCATTGCACAGCCCATTGAAGTTATTTATGTTCCCTGATTCTTCTATTAGTAGATGCTGTACTTCGTATACTTCTCTCAAAAATTCTTCGTCCTGCTCTGGATTGGGCGGATGATCGCGTGATGACGGATCCGCAGTTAGCGCCCGAACTTTCGAACCTTGACGGTGTTGCCCAGCCTATCTTTGTGCTGAGTTAATGCATTTGTTTGTATCCGCTAAAGCTCTCGCTGCATCATCTACACTACAGCTGATGGTCCAGAGGTCGGATTCTTCGGAAAAATCTCCACGAAGCTCGTCATCCAGTTCAGCCAGATCTTTGGGCTTGCGAGAAACCTGAATTTTGATTTGTTCTCCGAGTCCTAAAGCATCGCTCTTCCTCTATTGGAATTCTACCCGCGGTTGGTCTCAGTGTCGCCTCTCTTTCTCTGTTGCCAGCTTGTTCTGGCTTGGGGGTTAATTCCTTCGGGATTACCCCTCGACAATTGTCCGCGACTGTTTATTACTTATTGTAACCATATTTAGCAGAAACCCTTGGTACGGGGGCTCCGGTGTTTTACCTGTTTAAATAGGACGGGCTCAAGTTTTATCGAACCGTAAAATAATTTTTCAAAAAAAATCAATTCTTTTATTTAAGCTTATTAAAGCACAAATATCACTGGTCAACATTTGATATAAGATTTATCACCTGACTTCATTGGGGTGTACTAGGGTTTTCGGGCTCGCTGATTTTGAATCCGAGGTCAGTTAACCTTAATGAAGTCGGGTTCAAGGTCATTTCAAGGTCAAAGGGAGAAAAACTGGCTAAATAGATCTTAAAAAATATTTATATAGGTTTTTGGGGTCGTTGAGTCAGAATCTGGGGTTTGATTAACCCTGTGAATACACCCAGAGGTCATCTCGAGGTCACTCCAAGGTCATACTCAGACGAAAGTGTTAGAAAAATGTGAGAAAAATCCTATACAGATTTTGGGGATCGCCGAGTCCGAATCTGGTGTTTGCTTAACCCTGTGAGGTCACCTGGAGGTGATTTGAAAATCGTGTCAAGGTTATACTGAGACGAAAGTGTTCAAAAAATGTAAGAAAATTCCTATATAGAATTTGGGGGTTGCCGAGTCCATGAAGATTTAAAAAAAAAACTAATAGCGAATTCTACAAAATCTCGCTACCATACTAATGTTTTGTAAACGTAAATCCAGTGGATCAGCTCCAAAAAAATAAAAAATAAATGAACAAAAGTAATTCTTACGTAGTTACCATAAATAGCATTTTCATGCCCAGTACCCGGAATCGAACTTAACGTTGAAACAATGTTTAACAATTAATGAAAGCTAACACCAGGTACCTTGATACAATTGCGAGACGAGCAGCCGGCATAGTCGAGCTCGGCTGGTCGCTCGGTTGACTCATGAACATCCGTTAACCGGAAAAAAGAATAAAATAACTGTTTTCATAAGTGAACAAAAAAGAACGTGGAGAAGTGTTCCGACCAACGACAGTCTGTAAGCGTAGTCGAGCATTACCGACTAGTCGCCGGCGGAACCACCTTCCGGGCGAGCATTCTTGCGGCCGTGCTCGAATGCGACTTTTTCATGGGCCTTATTTGGATATGGCTTTACTATCAGGTGTTGTTCCGTGGCTTGTCTCTTCTCTTCCTTTAAGACTCGATCTGATTGATGCAATTCTCCACACTTATTCCAGGTCGTCACCGTAACGCCTTTCTCCCCGCAGCGATAACATAAGACGACTGGAGTCGGATCCGGATATTGGCCCCTCTTCTGGCACTTACAACAAATGGCGTCGACAGGGAAGTTGATTGAGGCCGGTCTGGGAGGTCCCGCCTACAATCAATCTCTATTGTCGACGTATTTCCAGTCAGCGGTGTAGGGCCCATGGTACAGGTTGCCGTCGGCCGTGATGAGCGCTGTTTGCGTTGACTGCTTCAGTACCGGAAGCTGTAGGGTACGAAATTGAATAGTTTGTTTAACCCGCTCGTGGATCCGTTTATCAAGTGTTAATAGTTATCCCCAGTCGTGACCGATTACTTACAATTTTACTTTTTCTTATTTCCCGAATAGGGTACCGGCTCCTCGGCAACATAGGACTTAAGATATCTAAAATGTTCCTTGACGGGATTTCTCCCCTCAATAGTAACCAAACTAAAAACGACTGGGGACGAACGGTGTTTAATCTTCAATGGGCCTATAAACTTTGGACACAACTTGGCGGCCACATCGTCAGTGTTCTTTGACAGCCTCCTGTTGGACTTCAAGACAAGATCTCCCACTCGGAATGTCCTGGTGCGCTTGTTCTTGTTGAAATACTTCGCTTGAGTCGTATAAGCGCGATCGAGGTGTCGACAGACCAAATCCCTTAAATTATCTAGTATTTTCACTCGCTCTAGCCATTCCGCAGGATTCGCATCACGGCGCTGTATCCCTACTTCTATTTGTCGACGTAACAGTCGATACGGCAACCGATGCCTTCCGAAATTAAGGAATGCTGGTGACACCTTCAATGACCCATGGACAGCGGTATTGAAAGCAAAGCGGAACTGATGCAAATGATTGTCCCATTCTTTGTGGTTGTCCTGTAAAAACGCAACGATCATTGTCTTGAGGACGCGGTTAACGCGGTATTCTGGTCGCAATCCTCTGTGAACCCAGTCGAGTTGCTCGACTATTGGGATTTCATTGTTGAGCTTTGCGATGAAACTTAAAATATTTGTTAAGTACTCGTCAATCGTTTCGTCCTTGCCTTGTGTCCTGGTTTGGACTTGCTCTTTTACGTATCTCTCGAAATCATCATCGCTGAAGTGGGAACGGAACTCTTTTTTGAATTCGCGCCAATGGTAAAATTCTTGCTCGTGGTTTCTGAACCACTTTTGCGCTATTCCGTCCAACAATACCGGCATTGCTGTAAGAAGTTCATCGTCCGTTACTTGGGACACATTCCTACGGTCTTCTATCTTGGTCAGGAAGCTATCGGGACTAAGTTTATTGCTACCGTCGAACATGATTTTCCAACTAAAAATAATTTTTCCCAAGTCCCTGTTACCCTGTCTACGCCGAGTAGGTGAAGTAGTGCTGTGCGTTCTGCCCCTTTCGGAAGAGCTTTTCCTTCCGGAATATATGTTAAAGCTTACGCTACTTCTTCTCGGGTAATTGGTTTTATTTATAAATGAGCTTCTTTACTCTTCCAAGTCCGACTCTATTTCTTTAAGTAAACTATTCTGATCCCCTATGTTTCGCTATAAACAAGGTGGAGGTTGGTTCATGATTTGTTGGGTGTATGTAGAATACCGACCGAAAGTTTGATCTCTTTTATAATTTCGGAGTTTATTATCCAGATCCGTATCGGCATTCGACCCAAATTTAGACCTGCGGCTCACCCTTTGCTTATAAATTAGTTTCTTTGGTGTTGCGCCTAAGGAAACCTTTCGTCCGCTAGTTTCGTCGGAGTCGCGAATTTTCGGAAAAGGGTTCGTATCTTCTCTAATTGTCGGCAAATCCAACGGTGGGTCCGGGAATTTATATTCGATATCCGGCTTTTGGGATTGTGACGGAGGGTTCTTTCGACCGGGTAATGTGAACGGTGTGGGAATTCCGAAGAAATTCGCATAGTTGACGGTCTGATTCTCGGGGTCGAGATTGCTCTGGCGGAGGTCGTAATGGAGGTTGTTGTTGTTAGGATGGTTTGCTCTACTAGATTGGCAGAGGTTATCACACTGTGATTTCTTAATATTGTTCCTACCACCAGTACGACCAGGTCCGGAATATCTGGGTCATGGGCCGGCCCGTACGCGCCTAATTCTGCTAGATGTCGCCTATTTTCATCGTTGGTTTCTACGTCTGTTGTGACGGATGTGACGGATGTGACAGATGTGATATCAGAATTGCGCAACGGCCATCCCTTGAGGAGTTTGTATCCTTTCCGCAATCTCGAGCTTTTTTCTTTTCGCGTGCCTTCAGTGTTAAGTTCTAAAAGTTGCAGGGCTTCAGTTATATCCGCGTTGTCTAATTCCGCGATTATTTTGTTTAAATCCGTATAAGTCTTCGCGGTTTCCGCTAATTCTATAAACGCCATTTTACATTTTTTATGTTCCTGTGAAAAATAGTTTCTGAAGTCTTAAGTGTCGATTTTTCTCTTTTATTACCGACGACGCGTACTTCTTGCCAATGTGCAACAAGGTAATAGTTCGAAAACGAGAAAAAGAAAAAAAAATGTTGCTATGTACTTTTCGAAAGAATGGGAGAAGAAAAAAAATGTGTTTATTTTTCTCCTAAGTATCGTTGACGATATTGTCAAGTTATTCCATAGCTTGTGAAGAGAAGGGATTACTCAGTTATTTCAAATTAGATTTGAATGTAAATAGGTTGGGAAAATTTTCAAGGGCGCTCGTAGCGGCCACGGGACATTTTGGGACAGCTGAGACCACTTTCGTATTATAGTATGAAAATATCGGAAGGCATTCAATTTATTACAGCCTCTTCCGAAATTTTCATATCGAATTATTTGGTTTTGTCAAACAAAATTGTCTGGTATTTGCGTTAAATTAACGTAATTTTTGTAGGGAATATCCCATTTTTCCCATATTTTACAAGTATATTTTCTTTTGGATTTGATTATTGTGAAAAATGTCGGAAAATGTACACTTCACTTCTGGTTATTCCGAGATTTTCCACAAAAGTACCAAATTTCGAATTTGATTTAATTTTTGTGTTTGTTATTCTGTGCATTTCCTGAAAATGTTGGAAAATGTATTATTTTTCGATTATTCTGAAATTTTCCGCTAAATGCACATGTTCACAATTTTTCACGGTTTTCACTTATTTCTTGTTTTTTTTTGTGAAATCCGTGTAATTTATTTTGACTCTAGTCCTGTCCTCTCCTCGAGACCATTGCCGAGGTCTTTCACGATCTCCAATTTATCCTTGTGGCCTTTAGTCTCCCTCAGGTATATACGGGGTAATTTCCGGTTAAAATTTATTTTATTTTTTAAGGATTCTTAGATTACTAGGTTCGGGCGCCATTTTATGACGGGCTAATTCTGCGGCCTATCTCAAGATTACGCCCTTCATTGCAAAATTTCTTTTTAGAATTATTCAAACAACTTTTGATTCATAATTTTTTGCGATTTTCTTCTTCAAACTTTACTTTCTAGTATATTATATCCAAGTTTTAGATAAAAATTCAAACTTTTAATTTTCATTCAGACAAGAGAAATTAACATTTACCACATTACAATTTCCATCCACCGGTTTCCTAGCTGGAAAGCTATCAAAATTACCCACAAGCTTACCACTTTAAACATTCAAAACCCTACGACTAACTGAAGGCCTGTCTGACACTAAACTCCGGAACTTGGAAGTGTGGGAAAAACTAAACCGGAGAAAAACACTGTTGACACTGCGTAGATTTTGAAGGTACACTAATAAACCTTGGGCAAATAAAAAATTGAGAAAATTGTATATTTTCCTGTAGATTCAGTTCGCATAATTTGGAAGTTAATGTGCGATACTAAAGTCTCGTGAGGGAATAGTAGTACAAAAATAGGCTGACGGGTGTCCATTGCTAAGCCGCCCCCAACAGCGAAGACTTGAAGAAAAAATTGGGTCTGCTTCTGTGCGGTTCCCTTCTATTCCATGACTAGACCTGGCCATGTGGTTGTAATTTCCCTTTCATTCAGCAACTATTCAGATGTCAGTATTATATATTATATATTATGCAATTATACATAATACAATTTTATTCTACGTCTACAATAATGGTTAACTTAAAATTACATTTTTAGAAATGGTATTACTCAAGGCGTCATTTTTTTAAATTATTGAAAAGAGTATTTAAAAGAGTAACATTCTCATTCTCAATATTTTAAACTATTGCTTTATTCTATAGAACGAAAATTGTAGGAAAAAACAAAATAATATGCATTTTTTTAAACATCACATTTTGTGAATTTCAGTATATTAATTGTATTGCACGATGTTCAAGTAGCGAATTTTTAAAGTGTCAGAAATTCTCAACTTTTTCTCAAATCGTTAAACATTATCCCTTACCCCCAGGCTGTTTAAAATCAACACGGGTGTTTAAATGGGACAATCTTGGTTTTCGAAAGGAAGGCACAGAAGAAGTATTTTTATTAACTTTTTGTAAATTAAACTTTGGTCACCTCTTTAGGAATTTTCAGGGAATAATTTCCATCCAATAGCTTTTGATTTGATTTCAGTTTTGCCAAATTCATGCTAAAACATTAAAACTAATTTTCAAACAATTTTACTGGTTTAAAACTTTTTTTTGGGTGTAAATTTTCCAAAAGTTATTCTTTTTCGTGATAAATTATACTCAATTAACGAATGTTAAAAGTAATATTTTTCGTTTAGGATATTTGGCCATCGTTTCAATAATTTTCATTTGTTCAAACAGTTTTTCCATAATTAGCAGAAAGTTCTTTTTTCCTCAAATTAATGTCAAAGGTAATGAATGTTGAGAGTGATATTCTTTGTGAAAGACAATTCTGAATTATTAAAACAATGCATTACTTGTCCTCCTCCTTTCCAATCAAAAGGCGCAAGTGAATTATTATTAATTGCTTAAAAAGTTGAAAAACTATCAGCCACAATAAATATCGCTCCTAATGTCTAGTCATGGAGAGTCTAACCTATACTCTGCAGGGAACCGCACAGAAGCAGACCCATTTTTTTCTCCAAGTCTTCGGTGTTGGGGGCGGCCTAGCAATGGTCATCCGTCAGCCTTTTTTTGTAGCACTATTAAGTACGGTCGCGGAAACAGCCTGGCGCCATCTGTTGTCCAAAAGTGGCAATTCCTGAGTGATGAATTGCACTTGTTTGCATGCGATTGAAAATAAATAAATTTATACTGAAAATAAGAGTTTAACTGTCAGATAACGACAGTCTATGACAGTAGATCTATCGGATTACAAATATCACATAGAGTACTTCAATATCTTGTTATTAGAAAAAGGTATCTGGACAAATTATTGTGTTAACTGGATAATTAATATTATATATATTCGCAAATTTATACGATCTATTGTTTTTGTAAAAGTAATGATCGTTGTCAGATTTTGAGGTTAGAAAGTTTAATTATCTCAGAATATTTCTGGAGTATATTTTATTTTAATTTAAATGACATTGAGTATTTTATTAGTTGTCTCAAGTTTTAAGTGAAGCTTTTTATTAACGATTCAATATGTTATGTGAAAAACCTTTTTTTATTAGGTTTCTTGATTATGGCAGAAGGGACACTGCATTGAATTTTGCTTATTCCATTCACTTTCAACTCCTGCACCTTCACCACATGAATGACTGCTAAATTTTTTTCCCTTATTCAGTGTTTTAGGGTGAAAATCGATTGAATGACTTATAGCTTGAAATCCTGTTTTAATAAAAATATTCATCATCAATCCGCTGCTTGACATTCGATTCGACCGGTAATTTTTAAGGTTATGTTCATAACCAACAAAGAAACTAGAACGGGTTTAGCTAGAATGAAAAGACAAATTTTTCACGAAATCTTTTTGCAGGAAAGTGTCCTCTATTATTTTCCTTCGTTTTGAAAAATGTTATATACGTTTTTGAATCAATTATTTATGCATTTATTATATTTCAAAACAATGCACACATGCTATCTTATGTAAATTTCTAATTTCTATCCCTCAGGGACTTTAGGCATTGGCCGCCACGGGCGCTACCTGTCATATCCGGTAAATATCAAGGTCATGTCCATACTCGATTCCCTCACGAGACTTTAGCATAGCTCATTAAGGTACAAATTATGGGAACTAAATTTACAGGAAAATATACAATTTTATCGATTTTTTCTTTGTCCAAGGTTTATCAGTGTACTGAGCTTTTTATTTTAAATCTTGATTCATCTCGATATCTCCATTCAACTCGGAGATAATTTTTTCTTGCATGAACAATTCTGGTAACCACCATTTTTAATATTTTTTAATTTTCAAAGTTGGGATCCGTTCACAAATAGACAAGTAATCCACATGAATTTTCCCTTTTTTTCCAGACATTTTTGCGACTTAAGGAACAGCTGAAAGTTGACCTTTAAAATCTAGGCATTGTCAACAGTGTTTGTCTCCGGTTTTGCTGTTCTTGCAACAAAAAATTTTTCACCGAGATACGAGAAACGTCGTTAAACAGGTAAACAGATTTCGAATCAGCTATGCTAAATGCGAACGCTGTGCGATTTTCTTCACTGAGATATAGCTACTTTTTCGCAATCGTCAAGACTTTCTGTTCCGATATTGGTTGGTTTTATTTATTCTTTAAATATTTATCAAGGGGCCGGAACTTTTTATTTCCTCAAAGGTACTGACATGGAGTTAAAAGAAGAAGAGCGTGATTTAGGAGTCAGTGCTAGCGTTGTATTGACATTACTCAAAAGTTTCCAAGATCCATCGTGATTGACAGTTTTCTGCGATAATTATTTTTCAAGTCTACGATTGTTTCTGTGTTTGAAAGAAAAGATAAACTCTTACGCTACTGGAACCTTCATGACAAATCGTATTGAACATTGTCCTTTGCAATCGGACAAACAGCTCTTGGCTCAAGGGCGAGGGAGCATTTTTTACAAGACACATGCTAATAAAATTATGATCCTCAAATTCGCATATAGTAAATGTGTATTGCTTGGATGCACGATTTTCGGAATAACACCTGTAACTTCACATTCGCGTTCATGCAATGTTGAGAGAAAGAAGGTCAGGATGGAATGTCCCAATATCGTTTCCCTCTACAGAACACAATTGAAAAGCAACCGTTGGTATATCCCAATTTTCTCCTATTTCCTCTATATGTGTGTTGTTAATGCATGACTCCTGTGCATGAAAGAGCATCCACCACTGGTCGGTGAAGTGACTCCTCATCTAAAGAAATTTCGCTTAAACATCGCTGAAGCTCTCATAAAATATGGGAAACAGACCCGCGGAAGGACCTCTCTGGCCACGTTGAATAAAAAAGTCAATGCCCTTCGAGTATCAAGACCAGAAGATTTGATTAGGTACGATAGTATCAATCATTTTCCGTTGTCCCAAGACGAGCGCAAACGCTGCAGATATTGCAAAAAGGAAAATCGTTTGTTCTCTGCACCAAATGCGTTGTTACCTTGTGTTTCAGGCAGAGTAACAATTGTTTCTTGGTTTTCCACCGCAGATGACTTTGTAACAGTGTTTAGTTTTTGTAAAACTATGTAATAAACGGCTAAAAAGTAAAGAATTTCCTTATTTTTCATTGAAAAGAAAAATTAATTATTTTATACCCTTAGATTCGGATGTTCCATCTGTGACACATTCACGATTTCCCACTTTCATTTCTTTTTTTATCTAATGCACCTTATGTATTGTATTAGTGGAAATCAAACCTAAATCTTAAAGGAGAGTATTTTCTTTAAACTGGATCTGGGTGCCAGATCCAAAGAGTTGAAGATTTTTTAATTTGCTTGAAAAACTTGGGATATAATTTGAATTATTTTTCATTTTTTGAATTCTTCGGATAACATGGAATTCTTTTAAATTATTCCCAAACTTATTAACTTTGGTTGACGCTGAACTACTGCTGAATTAAAATGCACTCTTTTTTTTAAATCTGCAGAATTCTAAGAAATCGAGAAACTTCTGCCGAATTTAAAAGAATTCAAGGAATTTACAATAATTCCACGTGAATGCTTAATATTTTAGAAGAGTTCAAACAAGTTTTTAAAAATGCAATAGATTTCAATTGAATTCCAAGACTTCTGCAGAAATCTGCAGAATTTAAAAAAACCAAAGTTTGAATTTGGAAATACACTACCGTCGGAAATTGTCAGTACGATCAGCGAAAGTACTATTAAAAATCACTGCTGACTTTGAAACGTGATTACTCAGTCAAAAAAGGAGCAGAATATACCACGTGAGAAGTTTAATAAAAAAATGCAAGAATTTCTCAAATTTTGCACCTCGCCTTCAATTTGCAAAAGTTTCAAATTCATACGGCACCGTCTTCAAGGTCTCATGTTTAATTTAAGCCAATTAGACTTGAAAAAATCTTAACGGATTCTTGAAATACGACTAAAAATATCCAAGCGTGTCTGCGCCGAATTTCAGTCGCTTTAGCAGCAAGTGTGGCCATCTGTGGTGATCGCCGACTGAGACTCGACGCAGACACGTTTTTACACATTACATTCCTGTCAATTTCAGTTTTTTCCATAAGTATCTTAAGTCACAGCGCGAGTTGAAGTTGAAAAACAAAATCTTATAAATGCTCGGCGATAGACGCTCTCGCGATCGACCAGCAGTAATCGCCGACTGTTACTTGAAATTTGAGACTTTGACATTTTCAGTCTTATCTCAAGAACCCGTCAGGATTTTTTAAAATGTTATTGAATATAATTAATGGCAAGATTTCAGAGAATATGTGATATGAATTTTAGATTTTTCTTATAACTCTCCTAGGTCATGTCACAAGTTGAATTCGAGGTACAAAATTCGAGAAATTCTTGCATTTTTTTCAAACTTCTGACGTGGCATGTTCTGTTCAAAAGGTCGAAATATCTCTATTGCGGCTCATTTTCTGCGTAATTTAATAAACTTTCTAATATTTTTTTAAAAACAAGTTTCTTACTCTTGCTGAACGATTAGTCACTTTTTAAAGTCAGTAGTGATTTTGAATAGCACATACTTTCTCTGATCGTACCGACAATTTCCGAAGGTAAAGTTACCGCGGTAGGAGAAATTGCTTTTCGGGGTCGGACGCACACTTGCAACTAGGTGTTCACCTGCATGCAATTTCAATTCCCTGCACTACCCAAAATACAATACAATACTCCTGGGACTGCCTGTATTGATAATATTATATATATATATATATATATATATATATATATGTTGATAATATTTTGAAAGCACCTATTAATATCAATACAAATATTTTTTTCCAATTTTTTGTTACCATAGATTCTTTAAAATTAAACACACTATTAATTTAAAATTTCGGTGCAAATTTTTGAAACCTTATTCGTTTTTGTAATACTTTTCTGTCATGGAAAAGTCAGGGAAATTAAAAAATCGTATCTTGTGACCACCTTGACAATTCACTGCAGTCATTGGTCCATCAAGTTTATAGTTAATTTACGAAGTATGCGTTTAGAGGTATTTTTTCTTTTTTTTTATCACGTTAAAGTTCTTTATTCTTTTATTCTTCTACTTATTGATGTTATAGAAAGATTATTGTTGACTCCTGATGTAACAATGGGTCGAAAACCGAGTGTCACTAGCTACAAAATAACTTATGAGGCAGAATTTTCCTGGAATGCAAAAAGATGTTTGCAGAACTAAAGCCTTTTGTATTGTGTGCAAAAGAAGTATTAACATAAGTTCAATGGGCAAATCAGCTCTCAGAAGTCATGCAAAAGGAATGAATCACGTTAAAAAATTATAACAACAAAATAATAGCCGTAAAGTAGATTACTTCTTGCCACCTCCAAGTATTGTACCACATTTCAACAAGCCTCAGATGAAGGTATATTATTTTTATAATTTTCTGTAGGTAATATTTATTCTTTATGTTATTATTGCGATTATCGTTAAATTATTTTTTCTTTAATTTTAATTTCAAATGTTAACTTTTAGATCCTGGGTCCTCGAAATCTCCAGAACTCAATACAAATTCATAAGGACCTCAGACTTATTTAGAACTCAATAAACGTCGAGAAAACTGAAGCTATGGATGTTTTTCCTACAATGTTTCCGGGTAGCCAGATAGCAACTAAAATAAAATTGTATAAAGATAAGATAGCATATATCACTGTGCAAGGCCTTGCACACCATTTTGAAAAAGTGCTCACAGAAACCTTAGAATTTTGCAGTCACATTGTCGTCCATAGACGGCCCTACTGTCAATTTCAACTTGATTAAAGGCCTGCAGAACCAAACCGCATCAAAATATCCTGAAAATCCCATTCTTCAAGACTTGGGCAATTGCGGTATGCATGTTGTGCATGGAAGTTTAAAAGCAGGAATGCAAAAAAACAGAGTAGGACATCAACGAATTTTTCTAAGCATTTTTCTAAGGATTTCTAAGCTGTTTATACTTCCTTTTTAAAAAATGTTCCATTTCGCCGTGGGCATTCAACTAAAGTAACTATATCTGATATATTTCGCCATCAATTATGCGAAATTAGATGGGAGGAAAAGGACAAGATAGCTAAAAGGACTCTTTTAATGTTGCCAGATTTGCGTGTTTGGGTGAAGAATCTTGATGAACAAGGCAACAAAAATCCTTTCAACAATAATCATCACAGTTTCCAAGTTGTATCCGAGTATGTAAAAGAAAAATTCATTTAAGCTAAATTGGAGTTCTTTATATCTATTGTGTCCTTAAGGGAACTATTTCGCAGAGACTTCCAATCTAACATTCCTCTGGCATCGTTCTTGTATGGAGCCCTCACACGTTTGATGACTACGATTATGGGACTATTTGTAAAATCTGAGGTCTTAGAAAATGCTAGCTCCGTGCAAGATGTTGACCTAACTGAGCCTAGAAACCTGAACCAATTAAGAATTTTGAAACTTACGCTCTTTAATGCAATCTTTTTATGACAAAAAAACTGATGAATGGCAGTCCTATGAACTACAAATTGATCAATTGTATTCCTTGCTTTGATCCTACCGTAATGTTGGATAATCTCACAAGTGGCTACAAGGCGTCTAACATCCAGCTTAGACATCCTAAATATATCAAATAAATGGATTTTAGGATCAGCAGCAGACAGAATTAAAATTGGATACAAAATTTCTGCAGCTTACCTTGAACCATTGACGCTTTGAAAGATGTTGATCTAAAACTCATTTTCAAAGGAAAAGGTCATTTTTAAATGAAACTTATATCAGATTCCGGAAAAGAGTGTTCAGATTTATTATTATCACTAAAAATGATTTTCATTTTATTGGATGGTAATGCCGCAGCGAAAAGAGGACTCTCCATTATTAAAAATTGTTTGGTTGAAAATCAGAGAGAAGAAAGCCTGATAGACTTACGAGTTGTGCATGACAGTGTCAAAGCTGCTGGGAATGTCAAATCGTTGCCAATAATGGAAGATTTGATTCATGCTGCGCGTAACGCTCATTCTTGCTATATTGAAGTAAAGAAGTCTAAGTGAGAGGGAATTGGATCAAGAAAAAGAACGTAAACGGAAAAAACAGGATATTTTAGAACTTCAAGCTAAAATGCAGAAAATGGTGCAAGAAGCTACAGAACAGGCAGTATTAATTCAGGAGTAACTGAATCTTCTGACTCAGACTAGGAAGAAAGCGTTTTTAGTCTTCCAAAGTATATAATCTTAAACGAATTGTATTATATAATTAATTAATATGGAATTTTAATAAAATTATTTGTTAGCGTGCAACGATCATTTAATGCACTTAACTTAACCTAGAAAATTTAACAATTTTACCGTGAAAACCCGAAAAACACCGCTTTCTTTTTATTATGTAAAAAGAAAGCTTATGATATGATGTAAAGAGTGTAATGCTCCTTGAGTCTGATTTTGTACATTTTTAAATATATCTTGATGTCCGCCAAATTATATTCATGGTTATAAATAATATTTATAACCATGAACAATATTTGGCAAACATCCATGATTCTTTCTTTCATCGCCTGGGCGTCCTAACCCCAACTGTCAGTCGACTTATTATACATTGAGTCGCGGCACCCAGTCGAAAAATTAAAGTCCCTCTGACAATTGACAGCGCAAGCGCGGCTTCGGTCATCGTTCACGTTCGTAAACTTTTGCTTGGTATACACGCGCCAATCGCACGAAACCCGCATCCAGCAGCATCACGAAAAAGATCCTGGCTTGTTAACTTTTGCACTGGGACCGCGGGACAATGCCCCACTCACTTGCGCCGTGTGTGGCGCACCGCCGGCCAAGCTAGCCGTTAAGTATTAAGGCCCATGCATGCTCGAACGCAAACGCGAACGCTGAGACGACGCACTTTGGAACGCATTTTTGAGTTATACTCGTAGCTGGAACGCATTTTTGAGTTATACTCGTAGCTGGAACGCATTTTTGGGTTATACTCGTCGCGGTCCACTGCACTGTGGCAATCGCAGAGTGCTTCAGGAATGAATGAATTTTCACGGAAGGATGAAGCTGTAGGTAGCAATTCTGAACCGATTCACCTTTTTTTTTTATTTAATTACTCAGTACAAAATTCCTAACAAACGTAAGGTTACTGATTTTTTAATTTTGTTTATTTATAAAATATTATATTAATAAAGATATCAGAGAAAGTGTCAAAATCGAAGTATTATATTTTAATGGACTAAAAGCAATGCAACTACAAGGAGAAGAAGTGTGTACAAAAAAATATAATAGTAGTCTTTTCAATGAAAAAAAAAATTTCAACCGAAAATAATCGAATTTCCTTATTACTGGCTTCTATTCATTCAGTCGGGATGTAAGTGAAAAAACGAGAAGCAGGGGAAAAGGGAAAGCTTCTGAAATACTGGTGATAACAAATGAAACATATGAACATATGAAACATCTATTGAAGAACAATTCAATTTGGATATGTATTTAAGAATTTTTTCGCATATAGTTACAATATTCTTGTTCATTTCTTTGCTTCTGTAGATTCTGAAATGTAGTGACACGAAGATGAATATTTGGCATAAATCAGCAGATATTTACCATGAGTCACATAAACATTCTATATTTTTAAATGTATTTCTAAGTTTCTGGTGTAGGCTTAAAATTTTCGGTCGGAAATTGGATGCAGGGGATTTCACCTTAATTTGAAAAACATTTGGCCAACACATTTTTTAGTGTCCCCTCAGAGCCTACCTCTGTACCAAACTCTATTACACCTACCTTAAATTAAAGATTTTTCGTTGGAATTTCATTTTAGCGAATTCTTCGCCTTTTAAAAACATGTGACTACCACCTTTTGCATTGTTTCCCTAAGGTCTTCCTGACCACCTTTGCGTACCTGCGTACCATCTATTGTTACATTAAGTAGGACCATCTTGGTTCCTCGGCCTTCGACTGTTCATGTGTTCTGCTACTTAAATACTTCCAGTTACCTTTTATTTTGAAAGAGTGAAAAAAAAGTTTACAAACAGCCTCAATATTTAAAAAATTGTAAAATGGCGCGGTTTTTTAATTTTAATAATTTTAATAATTTCATACAAAATAATTGAATTTTTTACAAAACTGTCGAATTTTTCAAGCCAAAAAGATGAATTTTCAAT